>JBBPOJ010000802.1:0-20118 GCA_038091395.1 Leccinum rimulosum
GATTACGGATCGTATGCAATACTGCGTGAAATATTAGAATAACAGCGGAAAGGAGGTAGTGCGGAGCACATTACCCGAAGGCTCGTTGAGGTGGGAAAGCGTGGCTAGATCGTCCGCAGTTTCCAGTAATGGGGGATTCCGCAATGGAGGCAGACCTTCCTTTCCAGCTTTGATATCCTTTCCGGTTGTATTGAAGACGATTTCCTAGTGAGAGGCGGTTGGATGATGGGGGCAGGACAAAGGCAAGATGGACGCGTACCTTGCCGCGCTCGTCGAGGAAGACGAGTTTGATAGCGTCGTCATTGCCCTTCGTGACACTGGTGACCTCTGCGGACACCCAAGCCTGTTCTTTGTCCTCGAACCAGACTCTGGTCCCCTTGCTATAGATGTTTTCGGCCATTCGAGGGCCAGTGTCGTGGAGATCGTGGTCGTGGTCGTGGTCGTGGTCGAGACACGCCCTCAGTACTGTGGCGTGACGTGACGGCCGTGACAGTGTGCGTTTTCATAATCACGTGATTCTATTTTCTTGGCACGTGCTCGCGTCTGGCGGTGTTTCCGTTTCGGTCCGGCGCCGAGCGAGCAGGTCAGCACTGAGTACTTAGTATCGCCACTCTTGCTCTGCCAGTTTGCCATCATCTCAACTAACTCCTTCTATTCTTTGCTATCGCAAGACGACCTTCTGAAGTGATCTTCTACCAAGAGGCTGAAGTGTTCAACCTGCTCGTTCACCTTATGCCCGTGCTCTCAGCTCATATCCGTTGAGAACGAAGAATAATCATTTTTCGTCAATGCAAAGGATAAGCAGACTGACATGGATGTACTGCTCACTGCACCTCACTCCCGGCACAAGACGATGAGACAACGAAGACGCAGAGAGAAAACCGGACACACTTGTGTTGGGAAAACTTCTTTCTGAGCGTCTTGTCGTTCACTGACGACGTTACAGAGGATGGGATCGCGAGATATGAGTACCTATCGGAGCGAGCGGCTACCTCTTTCCCATTCCATGTATCGCGCTTCAGCAGAGTTGCCGTAGTCACTTACTCTGTCTCACAAATACTCTGCAACCAGTCGCTCTGACCCAGGCATCGCCTGCCGCTGAACCAGGTATTCAAACACTTTGATCACCCTTGAATCACGGTCATTCAAGAACCGATACGTGTCCGGGGTAAGCGCGCAAACCCGGATGCGAAGAGACGGTTCTTCGGTCGTTCGCCAGGTCACTTCCAGTCTAGATGTATTGAGGCCAAGGTCGACTACAATTGCAATGTAAGGAAGATGATTCATTGAAGGAACTCTCATGTGCGCCACCGATCTTCGGAATAGTCCTCTCAATCTTGCTCAGCGCATCGTGCTGCTTGCGAGTGCAAGCCTTGTCAGATATCAGGATCTGGGACATGCAATCGGCACCACCGTGCCCAGGATTAACTGACCTGAAATAGATAGGAGTGACTTTATCAATAGCCGGCTGAAGATGGCAACACTCCGCTACCAGTGTTGCATTGTCCATTCATTTAAACACACACATCAACATCAATGAGAGACGCATTTCAAAGCAAACAACTTGCCTCAATTGATCAACCGCCTTCCTATCAATCTGTTGGACAAAGGACCACATGGATATCCAGTGTGAAAATTTCACGTAGGCGTCCTTGAATGCCTTATTGGCCTCGGTGCCCGCGAGATCCGACCAGAAATTCTCGCCAAAGACGAATTTGAAAAACTCAACCACTTTATCTAAGCCATTATCAAATGCACAAGATGCCCGGGATTCTTCTTGCGAATCACGAACATATCTTTGGCGAGTAGCTAGAGTAACTGACTGACCAGCTCGCCGCGTTGCCCCATGTCAATCATTCCACTGTCAACCTTGCGCTCCAACGTATCGATTGTTGTTCCCAGTGAGTTATCCTCTTCATGGAGTTCATGAGGTGCAGCGCACGACAAGAAGGGTTCGGATGGGTAGGTGGTGTAATTCCAGTGCGATCCTCGGTCACTGTAATGACCACATGGAGGTGGCTTGAAATAGAAGATTCGACGAACAGAACACTTTCCCGGTGACTAGGAACTCACAGAGGGCGACCATATCTTTAGTTTTCGCAACCGAACTTCATTGGGTGGCGGGGCATGCTGGTCCCCACTCACAGAATGGCGGGAATGTTGATGCATCGCAACGTGAAATTCTGGCGGAGTCGACTGCCAGACTTGTTAGCAGGATGGAAGAAAGAAGTGGAGAGGACACTTACAATGCTTCTGGAGACAAGTCAGTGACTTTCGACGTCGTCTATGCGAGAAGCATCCAAGCATCTCCTTGGAAAAGCGACTCATTTTTAGAATAAAAATCAATGATCCGAAAATTTACTTGTCGAACGCCTAGTAAATAAAATTTTATGGAGCGGCTGAGCCAGCGTGACCAGATTAAGATTCTTAGATTCTGCAAACAATGTGTTTGGTGTTTGTCAAAGTTGGTGCGTCACTGAGTCATGGACACACGCGAAGATCTTCCAAAAGTCTCCATTGAAACAGAGCAGGATTGGAGACGGATTCAGCATAACTTGTCTGATGCCCTCTTGGCTCGTTTGGAGGCCGAGTTTGAATCCTGTGGGCAAACCGGGGATAAGGATGCACTATTGCCGCATGTTCATCAGGTGATCTCGCAGCACTGTGGCTTGTACGTGCGAATGCTGATCATAGTACAATTTGTAGTTCCTCGAGGACATTTTTGACATTGCTCGTCCTAACTTGCGTGTAAATGGACGTACTACAGACGGTCCATGTAGTGATGAGGATAGTGAGTCGACTACTATTCATGTAAGGGATGCTCTTTGCTCACAAGCGCAGATGTGGAGCCATTCGATGAAGCATTAGACCGGCACATTTGGTCGTTGTCAGACCAGAGGTTAAAGTGGGACAAAGAAATAGCGGACCGCCGGCGCTCGAGGCCGCAAGAGATCGAAAAGTTGGTGATGGAAAGCTTGGGACGACATCACCTCGGCAACTTGGAATCATCGGAGGGATCCGATGTTTATTCCGACGTTGAACGTAGGTTCCTAGTACTTTATTGTCCATGGGTATTGACATGTGTCGTAGTCAAGCAGGTCGACTGTGAATCTCAGCAAACTCTGTTGAACGTTGCTTCTGTGGTGCCCCATCTCTTACAGGTACGTTTTGACATTATTATAGCAACGTTTCAATGAGGATCTCAATAACATTATAGACTGTCAAGTTACAGCGCGATCGAGCAGACAGTGTTACATACGTATCTACTGAAGTTAAGGCACCGAGACCTTGAATATGCTGGTGAGATGGACAACGAACTGCTAGTCGTTGCGTCGATTCCAACAATTTTCCCTCAAGATATTTATGAACCACGGCTACCTCTCGCACCACGGAATCCGTAACCACCCCTGAAGCCGCCACCCCTGAAGCCGCCCCCACCACCACGATCACCTCTGCCACCACCACCACCTCGGCGAAACCCTCGGTTTCCTGAACTCCCTCGACCGCGAGGTGTACCACGCGCGGCGCCCCGGCCACGTTCTGGAAATAGTTCAGCCAAGGGAGTCAACGATTAAGTCACTGTGACTTACTGGAGACTCCTGGATAGCGAACAACTATATTAGCTATTAGTCTTCTTTGCCTTTTGAGATGAACGCCTACCTGTCACCTTTGGTTTCGGAAGGAAACGCTCGATGGGTAGGAGTTTGTCGCTTCCGATATAGACTTTATCTCCTTTTTTAAAACTGGTCGCTACCATACCTTCGCCCATTTTTACTGAGAAATACACCTCGTTTATGGGACCGAGTATCTCGTCCACTTTTCCTATGACTGATTTGTTTTGGAGGTAGATGGGAGCATTGAAATAAGGCACTTTGTCCGGAACCAAGGAGGTACAGAGCATCTCATCTTCAACAGCGTGCATGAATGAACCTATCTCTGTCAATATAAATGAGCGGGAGAATGGGACAGATGCTGAGGAGTACCTAGCACACTGTCCGGCGGTCCATGATCGCGCTGCTGGAAGCCACCCCGGCCACCACCCCAGCCACGCCCACGAGCTGCATTCGAAGTAAGTGTTCTAGATAACCTAGCCCAGTGACTGGGGTAACGTTCAAACTTGCCTCCGCCTCCGCCTCGGCCAAATCCTCTCGTGCCTGCTCGATTCATGGTTGCACTGCGCAGAGTTTGATTATGTAATCTTTGCTCCAAGTCAACGTCAATCATATCTCCCATCGTCACTCCCACATCCACTTCAGCATGAGCTTATTCTTCCATCATGATCCCACTGCTGAGGCCAGATTTTCTGTAAAAAGTACTGCGGAGGCCGCCATCGATGACACGGTGCTCGTCTCTCAGGGTATTTGGGACGCTCTTTGTTTCTCTGGTGAATCATGCAAAATCGTAACCATAAAACCGAAGCGTCAGTATCCAACCGGGTCACTTTCCGATCGTATGACGGCTCTGACTTGTTGGGCTATCCATGATCCAACTGTGCGTATTGTCTTGTGACTCCACTTCTTGCCATTCATCGTGGTACAGGTGTCCGAGATTGCCATACCCCCGGCTTGGTTGGTCGTTTATCCGACCATTTTCTCCCCTTTACAGACAAGCTTGGACGGATTCTCTAAATCTGTAACTTTGTCTGCTACGGACGACATTGTCCTGTCGGAGGTCGTCTTGACCGCAAAACACCAGGAGGCCTACCTAGCAGCCACCGCTTATGGAACTGTGTTCGAAAACTGGATCTTCGAATCCCGCCTCATCATCCGTGATGGAGAGGACATCCTTATCCCTACGAGTACTTTCTCTACATGTGGGCCAGCGTCTCGACTTCTTTCTTCGGTCTTCGGATACACCGTGAGCCTTGCGTTGCCTTACAGGCAAGGCATCGCGAAGCGGGAATCAACACACCTCGTGGTGACATTATTGGATCAATCAAGCGAGGTATCGGACGAAACGGATAACGGAGTTGGTCACGAGAATCTAGAGATCAACGAGTCATTTCTTATCTCTTCCGTATTATCATCCCCTGCACTCTTGTCCCGGGAGGACGAAAACTGTAAGTAAACAATGAGGCACTAGATGTGTATCTAGCTGACATTGAAACAGCTGAGCACTCAGACGCTGTGTTTTTTCCTCAGCCATTGCAATCACCCATTGACGCTGATATGGATCAGTTTACCGTCTACCTTCGCACAAGTGATTTGCGTCCCCTAGGAGTACTGAATGGTGACTGGGTACGTCCTTTTGATTTGCGTAGGTTTCCGCGTCCATAATCTCACCTGAAAATCAGGTTCTAGTTTCGCCAATCGATTCTCCGGTAACCTATCGTCTGTTACGTATTGGTGCCTTCGACGGAGCCTTCAGGAACTCGCACAGACGGTCTGCTATGTTATCGCCTGCCCTTTTCTATAACTTGTGCCCACGCGGTCGTCGGGAAATTGTGGTTCGCGTGTCGCCACGTGACCTTTGCATCCCAACAGCGAAGTGTGTTACATTGGCGAGGGTGGCTTCCCCTTTCTCAATCCATCGCCGATATGAACCACTATTTCTTGATGCGTTACAGCAATACTTTGGATCATCCAAGCGTCTGGTGAAAGACGGGGATATTATCCCATTGCAAATCAACATCGACCATTTACTGGATCCTCATCACACCTTACACCCAGGCGATGACTTTATGGGGCCTGCTATGCACAACAGCTCATTTGCTCTGGTCTATTTCGTCGTTCGGGATCTGGATTATGAAGTGCTCAATGTCCCGATGCAAGGACAATCTGATGTTGGCTGCTTCGTTGATGCGAGTATAACAAAGATCACTCAAGTTGGGGTAGAGAATATCAGAGTTCCAGATACCTATGACTATTGTCAACTCCGTGGGTGTCGTTTTGTATTCATACAGTTTCCTTGTTAACCTCCGGCCCTTCAGGTCATGCATGGCTGACATTACTGCCAACTTCTGGAATATCTCACCAGGTCTCTCGGTTATCAAATGCTGTGTTACTTGATGCAAGAAATCTGGGTGTGCAGACTACGGTTTCCCTAACAGGTCCAAGGGGATCAGGTAAATTTTCGGTGGCAGTGCATATTGCCCATCATCTCCGGATGCATCTTGTAGAGGTAAGCAGTCAGTTCCTCTTCTAAGATCTAGTTACATTAAAAGTCTGGTAGATCAACTGTTATGATGCTTTGTTGGATTCACCTGCCAAAACCCAGGATTCACTACGAGAGCAAGTGGCACATGCCATATCGTGTTCACCATGCTTGATTGTACTCCGCCATGCTGAAGCATTGAGTGACATGGCAAACACTGTAGATGGCAAAGAAGGTTTGTTCGCATCCTCATTTACATCATACTATTGTGAACTGATTGTTTACATTTCAGTGCCACTCATATTTCAAACATTACAGCAGTGTGTTGATGATGCAAATACATCTCAGAGCCAGCAGTCTATTCTTCTTGCAATAGTGGAGCAGGGAAAAATGCCTGAAAGCATTTCATTTAGCAATGAGATGGAAATCAAGGTAGTGGTTGGTTAATAAAACCAATCTTTGTGTTCTCATATTTGGATTTCAGGCATTAAGTGAGGAGGAGCGTTTTTACCTGCTGTCAGAGCAGATGAATAATCAAGATGTATCCCTTGCCCAAGATGTTTCTATTGCTACCCTGGCAAAGCAAACTGCAGCATTGTCTGCCTCAGCTCTGGCCAATCTGATTAAGAAAACAAATCTCTGGGCTATAATGAGGTAAGCTGAATATTTCAATCCATGTTATGGCAGTCCTGACTGATTAGAAATAGCATGAATATACAGCAGCTTGTAGCACCTCCTGTTATTTCTGCCAGGCACTTTCACACTGCTTTACTCAAAGCAAGATCATCTTTCTCTCGCAATATAGGTGCCCCAAGCATTCCAACAGTGCTTTGGGAAGACATTGGGGGATTGGGTTCTGTTAAGAAAGAGATTCTGGACACAGTGCAGTTGCCATTGGATCATCCTGAGTTGTTCCAGGATGGATTGAAAAAGAGATCAGGTTGGATTCAACTTCTTGACTTTTGGATGTTAATTAATTATGACCAATTGCAGGTGTTTTACTCTATGGACCTCCAGGAACTGGAAAGACTTTACTTGCTAAAGCAGTGGCAACTTCTTGCTCCTTGAACTTTTTCTCAGTGAAAGGGCCTGAGCTGCTGAACATGTATATTGGTGAATCTGAGGCCAATGTTCGCCAGGTTTTTCAAAGTGCAAGAGATGCTAAACCATGTGTTATCTTCTTTGATGAGCTTGATTCCATAGCTCCTAAGAGAGGAAATCAAGGAGACTCTGGTGGAGTTATGGATCGCATTGTAAGCCAGCTTTTAGCTGAGCTTGATGGAATGAGCACAGGAGGTATGGATATATTTGTGATGGGAGCTACCAATCGTCCAGACTTGTTGGATCCTGCTTTATTGCGCCCTGGAAGGTATGGTTTATATTTATATCTTGTTATCTAACAAGCTGTTTGATTTTACTTGCATAGATTTGACAGAATGCTGTATCTGGGGATTTGTGAAACCCATGAAGCTCAACTTGATATTCTGAAGGCTCTGACACGAAGGTTCAATTTGCATCCCAGTCTCAATCTTTCCTCAATTGCTACACACTGCCCTTTGAATTATACTGGAGCAGACTTCTATGCTTTGTGTGCAGATGCATTGCTTCATGCACTTTCATCCAAAGTTTCTGAGCTTGAGAAGGAAAGAGGTAATTGGTTTATACACCTATCTGAGTGGTGAATTGATTTTTTGCAGCTGAGTTAAATACTCTCCCCAAGTATCAACATTATCCTATCTCTCCACAATTCTTTATTTCTGAGATGAAATCAGATGCAGAATTGCAGCTGATGGTTAGGGACGAGGATTTTGTTCTTGCTTTGAAAGAGTTGGTTCCAAGCATCAGCAACTCTGAATTGCTGTATTATACATCAATTCAAAAGAGTTGGTGTAGTTGAATGTACTTTAGTGAATACAAGTATACATGTGTATAACTTGAGCTTGTTACAATTGGAGTATGCTTGTCAAAGTAGTTTACAGTGCCCAGAGTCTGGATGTGCATTCACAAGAATCACAACTGTCTTCCTGAAGAAGGCAGTTGTCTCACTTTTATTGTCCTGTCTGGTGTAGACTAGGCAAAAATCAATGCTACCTATTTGAGATACAAGTCAATGATACTAGAATAACATTTCTGAAACACCATACCATCTCAATCTGGTTCAGTTCATGGAACTTGGAAAGGAAAAGGCACACATGGCCCAGCTGTTCAATCAATTGCTGAATCATTGGCCTCCCATTCACAAAATTCAATGTGAGATCATGGTACTGGTGTTGCTGGAGTTCCTGCTTCTTATTGCTATAGCTGAGCAATGGCTTGAGCCAAGTTGCTGTGAACTAAGTAGTGGGAAAAGCCAGCTCAAGCTACCAAAAATACTTTGCTAGGATTGAACACACTCAAATCTCAAAAAGCTGTCAGTGTGATCACAACATTGGACACCACCAGCCTGAGACACCCCACCCTGGACCATGCTGTCACATTACAATCAGACTGTCAGACAACAGTAAGTGTACCTTTTCAACACAGATTGTATCCATCACATTCCCTCACTGCCCAGGGATCATTCTCTGAAATGTTGAGCTAGTCCTACATGGTAATATTGATTACTTGAGAAATTCTGGATCAGTCAAATACAATGATAGGTACATTTATGCACAATGTTCAAGAGTATCTATTTCCACAGGCAATCCTACATTCTAGTGAGCTCTTGTCTCCACTTTCAGTACTTGACACTATTTATGTTGAATGGTGACTAGGGGCCGGGGCCCTAGTGTTGCCTCAGCTCAGCTAGCTGACAGCCAGCCTTGGCTCATGTCAGTTTAACATCAACCTGACTTATGTAAGCAAATCAAGCCACTTATGAACTGCAATTTCAGCTTGTATTAGCTAACTCAGCAGCTCAAGCCATTATCTAGCTCAAGCTGATCTAAGTGAGGAAATATAGACCACACATATCATATTATGTACAGTGCAAACATGAGGCCTACACATAGAGATAGAATGGTGAAATATAACAAACATTCAGCATGTTAGTACATATCAATGACACTTCCTCTGTCAAGAGTCAGAAAGACCTGCAGCTCATAGCAATGGGCCAAAATCACCACTGCTGCCACATTTCGCCCTGGTAACAGTGGTAAGCAGTCAACACAGATCATATCAACATAGACAAACATACTGTTTGACCAATATGGGGGTGTTGCAAATCTCATTGACAAGGGACATTGCTGGATGACAAATGATCAAACATTTCTTCCAGTAAATCCACTCTGATACTTCAGCTGTGAGTAAAAGTGCATGCTGGTAGTCAGCACTGTCCAAAGTCTAAAGAACATGAAACTATGAGAATGTATGTTTTCAACAGAAGTTATCTGGGGTAGTAGTGATTCAGAATATGGACACTTCAGCAATGTGTTTTATTGACTCACTAGTTTCTCCACCTGAATTGACCACATTCATTGATACCTGTTTCCCACTTGACCTGAAAACATCAATCAAGGTTGGTCTTTCAAAAATAAAGATATCATGTTTATATTCCAACCTTGACTCCCAGACAATGTTGGGTATGCCTTGAATGTCATGAAGTGCTTCAAGAACAACACATTCATTATTCAAGGGACAGTACTGGCTTGAATGGGTGCCAGTCTTCATAAAGAGACTTTGTGATCTTTGTTGATAAGGTCAACTGCATGAAATATAGAACCTGTGAGGTTCAATGTTCAGCAAGTCACTGTGAATAAAAGCAGCACATATCTGTAGTACATTGAGTGCAGTGTTCTAAGTTTTGCTTCAATGGATGAATTGGATAGATTGAAAGTATTAGAGTCATAATATTAGGGTAGGGATAGCATTGAAGTAGAATCCTGGATATGTGGATGGTCAATGCTTCCACATTGTCAGCCTCCAGCTTTGAGGCTCGGATATTCTCATGGACCACACCAATTGCAAAGACTTGCTCAAGATACTTGTCACTTGTCTAGGTGCAAAATGTATTATTATCAAGGAAATAAAAAAAAGTGGATTGCCATACAACTGACACTTAGTATGGTAACCTAAAGTATCAGTGATGCAACAATATTCAACAATTCGAAGTGCAAACCAAAACAATGTCATTACTGATCTGATCCCCTTTCTCATCACTTGTGCAGCCAATAATACTGTGCACAGTCTCATTTTGAACTGAAAGTTAAGTCCATCCACTGAGTCTACTGGTTCATTGAGATCATCAACCAATGGCAGCTCACATTGGTTGAGTTTTGTGCCCTGTGTGAAGTTGAGTCACTGCTTCTTAAAGTTGTATTTCAACACCTCTATCAATATTGAACTGATTCTATTCCATTTCTTGGTGTTGGTGTAGAGCCCACTGCCCAGTACACCTCTAGGTTATTTCCTTATTTCCCCACTTTCTAGAACCTTTCCCCATTGTTCCTATTGATTACCAGGCTGTCTCTATGAAGGCTGGTTTCTTTTCCGTAGAACTGATAGTCCTATATGAATGGACTATTGTTATACTGCCTGGTGACTCTTTGCTTTAGACCAGTGACTCTTTCCTTCTACTTATGTTCATTTTTACTTTTGTTTTGTTTGTCAAGTGCTATATCTACATCAATATACTTACACAGTCCTAGGAATGGCCAGCAAGTATAAAGGTCTTGTATCTAGTTTGAAAATACATCTATGGATCCCATGAGTTACCTTTTATTTTCTGATTACTCCTCCTCATCTACACTATTGCTGATGCACCAGACTAACTTTTGTCATACTGGACTACAACTGGACTGCCTTAGCATTTCCGGACTATCGTTGGCAACTTGTTCCACACACTGAGTCACCTTGTCCATTTGCCTGGCAACCCCCATAACATATTCCTAGTATCACCCACTAGGTTTGTTTATCGGTCTCCATGTTGGACAAAAATATGTGTTTGCAAGATATGGATGAAGCTTGAATTGGAAAATAGTCTATGGAAATTGCAAAGATGGTGGGATAGGTTTTGCATTTGGTCTATAAATTTAATCACATGAATCACAATGTAAATCTATACACATACATCCCAGAATTTCAGATGGTCAGAGTCTTCCTTCCACAAATCGCCATTTGCATACACAGAATATTCAATTCATTGACCCAGGCCTGTTAAAACAGTAATTATTCATAAAATTCAAATATTAACAAGTTTAGACTTGGTCCAGATCTTTTGTTCATGCTGATTTGATGCTACTATTGCTATTGGTTACATTTTTGCTTATTGATCATTAACTGATCACACTTACTGATCATGTGGAGTTACTTACACTATTGGTTAGAAATTTTAATGTGATCTTATAGAATGTTCTTCAAACATTTCATACTACAATATGTACAAACATGTATTGAGGTATATAAGGGCCTAAACCTGACCCTTGTATATCAGGTTGCTTCACACTGTTTCATAGAGTGTAATTGAACTTGTCTTAGAGAAATTTCCTTCATCTGTCCTCAGCTGCATAGTAGAATATCCAGATAAAATTTCTATAGGTTATTCACCTCATCTTGACTAAAGGTCAAGTTTGTGGTTGTGCACCTCTGATGCCTCAAAAAGAGATAGACAATGTCAAGCAGCATCTCCACCTCTTGGAGTTTGGCAATTTCTCATCATGCCCACAGTAGTACTTCAGATGAGTCTATTTTCTCTCACCAGAAGTGTACTCATTGCAGATTTATCTTCTCCAGTTTCATCTACTCTAGCAAAGCTTTCTCTAGCAAAGCTTATCATATCTGGAGGTCTGTACAGCCATCTCATCCTCATCCACCACAACACCAAGATAGTCATCCTTTTCTGGGTCACTCCCAGAGATTCCTGATAACTGAATTAACCTCCTCTTCCTCTGCCCTTCTTTCCCAGCCCTCTTTAACAAGATATGAGTAAAAAGTTGTCAAAATATCTTTTATTGGCGATGCACTGGGTTCCAATTCAAGTTAGAGCCACAAGCTTCTCCTCTTTTCCAATGTCAGGTTTATGGATCAATATAAATGTCTTGCTTTCCTGAGAGCCTTCAAGAACTGAAGTTTCCTATAGTTGCAGACAGATGAACATGACAATTTTGCTACTGGTCACAAATAATTTTTTAATCACAAACCAACATCAGATTTGGACTCAGTGAGTGAAAATAGACTGATTTAGCATGTTCTTGTATTTTCCCACACGATTTTGGTTTGGCCAATTTTGTTTGATTTGGACATGACTGTGTTGACTGACGACCACGACCATGACGCACAATGTGGACTGAAGATGACGATGTGCGTCCCTCCTGCTCTCTATCCCTCACTTAAGTACTCACCCTCCACCAGCACTTGTCCACACCATCACCGGACTGTGTCAACACAAGCCTTTTGCAAGGTGAACCCCTGATCACTATCTGACTACACCACTAGTCAGATTGTTGTCTATACACTGTGGCTTAAGTTGGTCTTAATAGTACAATATTGTAGTTACTTGTCCTTGGAATGCATTACTGCAAGAATTGCCCAAACATTGTGCATTTTTTTGCCAGTCAGCAACTTCAGTTTTTTCCAATATTTTATTGGAATCATCCTCAGTGGGTAAAAAGGAAGCAATTGGCACATTTTGCATGATTTTAGCGATTTTTTTAAGGAGTTGGCCAAATTTTGATCCTTGAAACCCTCAAATGGATGATTTTAAACATTCTGCTCATGCAAATCTATTGTTTTGATGCTCAATCAGCATATTATACACTAAAACTACTGTTAAAACCATTTGTGGTTGCGGAAAAATTCAATTTTTGGTGAGGTCCCAAAATTGTTGTGTTTGTCTGTCCGCAACTGTAGAATTACCACTTGGCAACCCAATCCATCTATGACCAATTCCATCTTGACCTCTTTTTATTGCAACAAGTCTCTCTTCTCTGTTTATGAATATGAACTTCACTGGTAAGGTTACTTGTAATTCCTCCACAGAGACCATTTTCCTCTTGCTTTTCAAGAGTGTTGGGAGCATTATTTCTTGGTCTGGGTACAATATTTCATAACTTGATTTTTGGCTAATGACTGGCTAGCCAATGTGCCAAATCGCTGCAAATGACCAGCCAGCCTACATCGGCTGATGAAGTGAAAATCTAAGCAACTACCGGTTGGCCAATGGAACCAGAATTTGGTATGTTGCCAATTAGCCAATGGGCTGTGGATGGGGCATTCCGCAGTTGACTGATGGGCCAACAAGTGAAAATTTGGCATATTGCCGATTGACCGATTGGCTAGCTATGAGTGTATTCTGCAGTCCACCGATCGGCCAATCTGAAAACTTGGCATGTTTGCCGACTGGCCCATGGGCTATAGGTGCCTGCATTCCATAGTTGACCGATCGGCCAATTGGCTAGGTGGCTAGGCATAACTACATTTCACAGTTCACTGATTGGCCAGAATGGAAATTCATCATGTTTGCAGACTGGCCAATAGACTGTTCAGTATATAGGGAAGCCTTTGCCAAAGCTACCTCAGGCTGAGCTAGGGATGAGCGTGGGTATATCCTGGGGTATCGGTGGTGATACCCACATCCATACCCCAGTATATACCCACACCCACGAGGTGGGTGTGGGTTCACTCATGGATTTGCCAAAAATAACCCACAGGTTTTCCGAGTCAACTTGAAGGTAAAAAAAGGTGTACAAGTCAACAAAAAAAAATTTGAGTCTCAAAAATACTACATAATAATGCTATCTCATCTTTCTTCCCATCCCTGCTCCTCGTTGATGTCTAGAAGCTCAGCAGCGGCCTTCAAATCATCTGCCTTCACCAGATTCAGCAGGCTCCAAGACCTGAGGCATACCAGAGCCCGTGTCAACTGTGCAGACAGTCGGCAGTGGACATGGGAAAGGATTAAATGCCCACAGCTGAACAGCCATTTGACGTCAACCAAGGTTGCTGATCATTAATCAGTGACGGTATTATCAATGAAAGAAAGAAATGTTACATACCAGGGACACTAAGATAGTCTACTAGACACCATACACAACAGACAAGGATACGTGATGTGGTGCTTATGCCACCACATGATGAATGTCCTCCGATGTGGCATATGCGAATGCATACTGGTCACACACAAGTTGTTCTGCCATCTGGATCCAATTGTCTTCCCATTTTGTGAGCTGGAAATAGTTTAGCTTATGGTGTGTAGGACTACAAATAAATGATACAATTGAGTTCTAACATTAGAGTAAGACTTATCCGTTGCAATGTGATAGACCTCCAACAAGTTTATCAAGGAATAGAAATAGTAGTGGTTGAGTGTCCGCTTCGCCATGGCAACACCAGCACAGATTGAAGGTGAGAGTGAGTGGTCATGAGTGACCTTGCGAAGTTGTTTGTCAATCAGATCCATTGCCGGGATCACAGTCGTGAGGTTGGGTGTGGATTGAGAGAAAAACTTGATCGTGTCTTTTAGCACCTAGGGATGTAGCATGGCTACATTAGTACTAGTGAGTCACAGCCACAATATGTGGTGAACACACCTTCAACATGTTTCGCAAGTCACTAAGCATTTTCTACTCATCCTTGGTCAACTCGCACTGTCTCAGCCCCATCTCCTTCTGCTGCATGATGGTATCCACCACTTCCTGATGCTTCAAGGCATATTCCAACATGTCAAAAGTGGAATTCCATCTAGTAGCAACATCCCGTATGTTTGTAACTCCAACATTCAAGCACTCGAGAATCTGGCGCCACTCGGGGAGGAGCTTGGTGGTGGAGTGAACCACCTTAAAGCTTAGTTTGTGAATCTGGGTCGTCGAAATCAGTTGAAGCAGGTGCGTCACAATATTTCCTTACCTTTGCCAATGCTAATTGCACCAGTCAGACTGACTTCTGCAGTACCTTCAACTCTTCGCAAGTCAGGTTCGTGATCTCATCTTTCAATCCTTCAATATGTTGTTGTCAGTCACCTCTTTGTCATCACCAGCCACCTGTCCCAAGTCTTCCTCATCTCCAAGTTCACTCAACTGGTGGATCTCCAATGCTAACTGCTCTTCTTCAGCAGTCATCTCATCATCACCCATTTTGCTCTGACTACGCTTTCGCACCTCAAACACATGCAGAAAGGACTTAGCTACAGGGTTTGTTGTATGGAGGAAGCACCTTGCATGGCCCACTTCTCCACCATAAGTTGGGCAGCTCAAACTTGAGCTCATGGATCATTGCAAGGTTATTGGAGGCATTGTCACTATCCGAGTCTTTCCTTTCATAAGTGTTTTGTTCAACTTCTTATGCTCACTCACCTTATCGGCAACTCCAAATGCTTCAATGACATCCTGCAGGGTCTTGGCTAGGGTCACACCAGTGTGGGACTATCATTCTGTCATGAATGTCACGCTTCTTGATTTGGTGAGTTCTGCTCATACCTTGTCCACCTTGACAAGATCTAATGGCATTATTAGTCCCTTCTCTTGCTTCTCCAAGTGTATGCAAACAGCAATAAAGGCTCAATGGTTAGAGGTCATCCAGGCATCAGTTGTGATACTGAGCTTGCCATCATATGCCTGGTATGTCATTGTTTTCATTCAGGATTACCAGATCACAAACAATAGCTAACATACTTGTAAAATTTTAGCAAGCTTTGTGCAAATGGCACGTTGCGCACATCCCAGGCCATGGTGAATTGAGTGGGTAGGTAATGGTTTGGCCTACCTGTCTTCATAAGAGATGGGAAACCATGATTGTTGATGATTGTGAATGGCCACAAGTCCTCTGCCACCCACTGCACTATTTCCGCCCTGCCACGCAAGTCAGTCCATATCAGTCACGCTCAGTGGTCATTTTATATGCAAATACAGTAACACACCAGATTTCCAAACAGGTATAAGGTAAAATGGAGTAGGTTGCTTTGTTCTTGTTTTTTCTTTCAAATATGGTCGTAATCTTGCCATTCTTTAGGATCCCGGCCACAACTTTGGTATGTGCTTCTGTAGCGTCTTCACTTCATCTGCGGCATTGATGGTATCATCCCCCCAGCATTTTCTTGCATGCTTACACATACATATTCCCCATCAAACGAGTATCTTTAGTATCAAGATACTGGCGGATTGTTATCTTGCAACCATGGGACATACACTTGAATAGGTGGGATTGACGTGTGCCAATGTGTTCAATTGCTGGGTTGGCTTCAATAAACACATAAATAGGTGACGTCTATTCTTTTCAAGTGGTCTGTATGTACGTTAGCAGTGCCTAATGACTAATTCATTCAGAGAACATACAAAGCTCATCTTTGGGCATCTCATCAATGTCACCAGAACCCTTTTTTGGGTCACTGTTGTCATTAGGAGTGGCGGTATGAGTGTGTGGGTCCGAGTGCTCCTCCAAGTTGGGGTCAAGCAGTTTTGAGTCAGGATAGGGGGAGGATCAGTTGCTTGAAGTAGCTAGTGACTTTGTCTTTTTGGATGGGTGGGCAGTTGTGTCTGGTAGAGCATCATCAAGCCTAGTATGCTTGCAGGTAGATTTGAGGAATTTTTCCTCAAGTGTGGCTTTTGCCTTTTCAGAAGGTATGATGACCCCTTTTGACATTGTGATGTGTGTGTGGGGGTATTGTATATTAGATCGTCAAGTTAGCTTAGCTAGATTGTAGGAGGTAGATGCTATAGTGTCAAGATGGTGGAATGTATGCCGAGTGAATAATTTGCCAAACAATGTAAATGTTACTACCAAACAAAGTGAAAACCCACTATGTGGGTATGGGTGTGGGTATTGCAAATGCAGATCCACACCCACACCCACCACATACCCATACCCACAACCCATGTGTGTTACCCACACCCACGCTCATACCTAAGGTCCTCAGCATCATTGCACTTTGTGATTTAATTTTAAGAAAACTTCCTACAATTAGTGTTTTCAGGTCCAGTTGCACAACTGGCACACAACTGGCAACCCAACCCAACCGACCCCAGTTGCAACCAGACCGGGTTGCCAGTTGCGCCCAGTTCAAAATTGCCTTGGTCCGGTTGCCTGACTTTGAGAAATTTCAAAAAACCGGTCTGCAACCGGTTTTAATCGGTTGCAACTGGTGCCCCTGAGTTACCCATGGGTACAATACACTCTAAGCAATAAAGTTGTTTTGGCAAAGGACTGTATATGTAATGTTGTTTCGGCATGTCAGATAGTCAGTCCAGTATCTATGTAAGGCCTTGCCAAAGCTATCTCGGCATAACTGCACATTGTAATTTAGTTTTGTGAAATCCCCTACTATACACTTTCAGTAATAAAATTGTTTCAGCAAACATTTATATGTAATGTAATGTAATATGATTTCGGCATGTTAGACAGTCAGTTCAGTACATATCAAAGCCTATGCAAAAGCTATCTTGGCATAACTGCACACATTATTATTTTTTGTGAAATTTCCCTACAACCACTCTAAGTAATAAACTTGTTCTGGCAAGGGACTGGATGTAATGTAATGTTGTTTCGGCATGTCAGATAGTCAGTCTAGTATCTATGTAAGGCCTTGCCGAAGCTATCTCAGCATAATTGTACATTGTAATTTGGTTTTGTGAAATCTCCCTACTATACATGCTAAGTAATAAACTTGTTTCGGAAAAGGTCCATATGTAATGTAATGTGATTTCGGCATGTTAGGCAGTCAGTTCAGTGCATATGGAAGGCCTTGCCCAAGCTATCTCGACCTAACTGTAGATTGTAATGTAGTTTTGTGAAATCTCCCTACTAACACTCTCAGCAATAAACTCATTTTGGCCAAGGAGTGTATGTAATGGAATGTTGTTTCAGCATGTAAGACAGTCCTTTCTGTACATATGGAAGCCTATTCTGAAGCTATCTGCCAATTTGCTAGGTTTGACTTAATTCCACAATTCACCGATTGGCCAAAATAATAACTTGGCATGTTTGCTAACTGGCCATTCAGTATGTGTGGAATCCCTTGCCAAAGCTATCTCGGCATCACTGGACATTGTGATTTAATTTTATGAAATCTCCCTACTATACACTCTAAGCAATAAACTTATTTCAGCAAGGACTGTATGTTATGGAATATTGTTTTGGCATGAACAGTCAGTACAATACATAATTGATGCCCACACCAAAGCTATCTCGGCATAACTGCACATTGTATGAAATCTGCCTACTGTACACTCTAGTAAGCAATAAATTGTTTCAGCTAAGGACTGCAGGTAATGTACTGTTATTTTGGCATGTCAGACAGTCAGTCTAATTTAGTTTTGTGAAATTTCCCTACTAACAATCTCAGCAATAAACTTGTTTTGGCCAGAGGACTGTATGTAATGGAATGTTGTTTTGGAATGTTAGACAATAAGTTGAGTGCATATGGAAGGCCTTGCCAAAGCCATCTTGGCATAACTGTACATTGCAATTCAGTTTTGGGAAATCTCCCTACTATATACTCTAAGTAATAAACTTGTTTCAGCAAAGGTCTGTGCCCAAGCTATCTCGTCATAACTGTTCATTGTAATTTAGTTTTGTGAAATCTCCCTCCTACACACTAAGTAATAAACTTGTTTCAGCAACTTTTTCTGAAGCAGGTTTACCACTTGGATAGTTTAGACTACATTTCAATGTAATTGCAAGAAACTACAAAACTGTTTGTAATTATGCCGAGATTGGATCAGTGAGGGCTTGCATGGGATCCTAAGTGACTATAAAAGGTGTTGGAACATCACTCCAGTACATACAGTTCATTGCTGAAGCAAGTATACCACTTAGAGTAGATGACAATGTCATGTCATGAAACTATAAACCAAAGTGCAATTATGCCAAGACAGTGATGGGGAGGGCTTGCATGGGACCCTACTTAGAGTGACAATCAAACATGCCAGAATATCACTCCAGTTCATACAGTTTATTGCTGAAGCCAAGTATGTCACTTAGAGTAGATGAAAATGTAATTTCATGAAACTATGGAATGGTTTGTAATTATGCTGAGACAGCAGTGGACAGCCTGGGCTTGCATAGGACCTTAAATTACTGTCAATGATGCCGGAACATTACTCCACCAGAGTCCATACAATTCATTATTAAAGCAGAATATGATACACTTAGTCTATTTACATGTAATGTCTCAAAACTACAGAAATGTTTTCTGCCAAGATGGCTTTGGTGAAGGCTTCTATATTTATTGAACTGACTGAAACTCTGACATGCCGAAACAACATTGCATTACATACAATCCTTGGCCAAAACAAATTAATTACTGGGAGTATATAATAGGTAGATTTCACAAAATGAAACCACAATGTGTAGTTATGCCAAGAGAGCTTTGGCAAGCCCTTCCATACATACTGAACTGACTGTTTGACATGCCGAAATACAATTCCATTACATACAGGCCTGTTCCAAAACATGTTTATTGCTTAGAGTGTATCATAGTAGGCAGATTGTTTATTACTTAGAGTGTGTTGTAGGGAAATTTCACACAACAACACTACAATGTGCAGTTATACCAAGATAGCTTTGGCAAGGCCTTCTATATGCACTAAACTGACTGTCTGACATGCCGAAATAAAATTACATTACATACAGTCCTTTACTGAAACATGTTTATCACTTTGAGTGTATAGTAGTAGGGAAATTTCACAAAAGTAAATAAATTACAATGTACAGTTATGCTGAGGTAGCTTCAGCAAGGCCTTACATAGATACTGGACTGACTGTCTGAAATGCCAAAATAACATTACATTAAATACAGTTCTTTGCTGAAACAAGTATTGCTTAGAGTGTATAGTAGGGAGATTTCATAAAATTAAATCACAATGTCCAGTGATGCCAAGCCTATAGCTTCGGCAAGGGCTTTCCTACATACTGAACAGCCTAGTGTTGCCGCAACTCCGGCTTATGTAACAACTCCGAGCCGAAACCGGCATAGCTCAAGCCGAGTCACCAGTGTTGAAACAATCATATTCATTTATCATGTGATTGTTTATGTCATCGGTCTAGAACTTACTTCTAGACTATTCTTTCATTTTCTATGATGACTCATTAGTATTACTCATACTTATCTTGCTTACT
>JBBPOJ010000803.1:0-20111 GCA_038091395.1 Leccinum rimulosum
CCTACATCGTGTGCCCCTCCGTTGGTCACTCGCATGACCCATCCTCGCCAACAGCATCGTCCATTGCATCTTCAACGCCTTCCAGTCCATGCAAACACTACAGTCCCGTCAAAGCATACGAGGTGAGTCGAGACCAAGCGCCATTCTACTCAACTCGTTGACATGCGGCGTTTTTCCCCCTCGCATCGCCAGCCACCACGGAATCCCAAGTTGCGGCATCCATCGCGTCTACACACACGCGACGTCACTGCGAATACATTTCGACTGTATGTCAAACATTACATGGACAATGCCCCGCCGCCATTTCGTATTTCCTGCCCCTCTCCCTCCCGGAGTACATATGGAGGCCACACGACGCCGATGAAAAGTGCGCGAGACGAAGGTGAGAGCGATGAACAGACACCACGTCCCCGCGCCCGCCCTAAATTGGGCGAAACTGGTAATAACGAGGACGAGGACGCGTCAAGGCTAGGTTTCACGATCTCACATCTCCGACGTGTGCCCGGGTTGGCATTACTAGCTGCGCGAGTCGTCCGTTCCGGAACGCGAAGAATAAACAGGGCCGATCAAGAAAAGGAACGAGGGAATGGTCTTATCACATCATCGATCTCGGTGTCGTTGCCAAGACCGAATAGGTCCGGGGAGGTGAACAGATCTGTACCCAGGACTGGAACGGGTGCAACTGCAGACCCGCCCCGTAAAAATATGAAGCAACTCTTTTTATGGGCGCGGTGGTCAAGTCGTACGAAGAGGGAAGCATCGTACTTTGATGGAGACGTGCGGCCATTGCCGGTACCACCCCGCCTATCTTCGAGCAAAGTGGATCCCCGAGATCAAAACGAACTCTGGAGTCGTGGTGACATCACGGCGAGCACTTCCACAGACCCCTCGCTCTCTTGTTCATTGCCTGCCTCAGTCTTGTACACGTCATCGGCGTCTGCCTCGCTCTACTCGCACTATCATCTGCCTCGACAATCTTCTGAATGCGACGTCGTCGATACAGATACGGATACGCCATACCTCTCGGATCCTCCCGCGGACGAAGAAGCGTACATTCCACTTACGCCACGCTTCTTGGCGGTATATGTGCGAGACTCATTGGGTGCAGTGCGTCGCGGGCATCGTGGGAATGGGAATGGTGGTGGAGGTGGTGGGGGAGCAGGCAAGGCAGGGAGGGAGCTCTTATCAGTCATACCAGCGTCCACGGATCCGCTCCGGACATTGCCGGGAAGGATATCGCGAATCCGCTGGCTGCTATTCATTCTGCCGCACTCGAGTCATGCTCATCAACTCGACTATGGGGATGGTGCAACTCGAATTGAGAATACGGTAGACCAAGTAATCAGGGAAGGTAGACACTTGACGCCTGACCTTGGTGGGGCGAGCAGTACCAGCGAGGTTGTGGAAGAGGTAGCCCGAGGTGAGTTGATTTCGATCGTTGAATTGATGGCCAATCACGAACCTTTTAATTAATTAGATTTAATTGGTAAAACAGTGGTCAACGTCGCTCGCACCGTGGGTCTCGACGTGGATCCCGACGAATTTCCGGGCAAGTTCAACCTTTTCGAAGCAGAGTCGAGGCGGCGACTCTGGTGGGACGTCTTTACTACGATCTGTGAGTTCGTCGTGGCTGGTATTCATTCCACGTTGACTCAATCACCGGGACGTCGCAGGTTTATCTCTGACTATATGGGCCGATCACCTCTCATTACGGACACTGAACACATGACAACACCTCCGTATGGACGTGGACGAGGATGTATTCACGCCTGCGTGTACCACCATTCCGCTCCCACGCAGCCCTCTCTCCCTATCGGAGCCGAACTCGTCGGACTTCAAGTATCTTGGTCTCAAGTGCCGGTACGTTTTTCGAGTTCTAACCCGTTTGGTTGTCCAAGTTTTCACCCTTGTTTCACAACTGCAGTCTCGCGCAGTTGGTCAAGGACATCAAAAGACGTTCTCTCCGTGACTCTATTCAGAATGATTCGGCCGCACACGAGCAGTTCACTCTCAAGCAGGCGGCAGCGTGCGTCAACGAAATCAAACAATGGCTCGCCGATCTGCCGTCCACGTTCCGGGTGGACATCGACTCCGACCCCTGCCGTGCCCCATCCTGAAGGAACTGCTCCACCCTCCATGAGCTGTCGTACAGAGTCAAGTAACACATCGCCCGTACTCTTGGCACATAGGCTGATCATGAAGGTTTACATTCCGTTCTTGCGGCCCTCTTACGGACACGGCAACTCAACGTCGTACTACCAAGCCACCGTCGGCACCTTCACCGCGGTACACGCCATCATTCGTTCCCTGTGGACGCTGTGCTCGATGTGGAAGCAACGGCCCGACCTTCGTGAGCGCCGACCGATGCCTGCGTTGTTTAGCTTTTATTCGTTCAGTCGGGCGCTGTTTGATGCTGCTGTCGTATGTGCGCACAACGTGAGCAAGGATCCGGATAGCGTGTGGGTCCACACGGCCTTCGAAGACGTCAGCCATGCCTTGGAGGTGTTACGCGATCCGTTGCTCAACACGGGCCGTGCACCGATGCGTGGCGGTGTGGAAGGGGTGTGCGCGAAACCATCAAGATCGTTGAGTTGTTGCAGCGCAAGGCCGAGGGCGTGCGTACGGGGAGCGTGGATGGTTCTTCCTCTGGATCCAGCTCGGCTGCTGGGGTTGGGACGAAGAGGAAGCACAACGATATAAAGGCTGATTTGGAGCAGTTGCGGCGTGGGTTTAGGTTTCCATGTGTTTGGGCGCTTGTCGTGTCTTCGAGATTGTTCCCAGCGGATTGTCGTCAGCGATGTCTATGACGGCCCAGTCAACTGCAACGACGGTACCGTCGACTACTAACTTCCCCCCGGATCCGTAATCACAGACGAACACCCTACGGAAGAGCAGCCTTCGAAGCGCTCGCAGACGACGAAGCTGGATGGTGGCGCCCCTGTTGACTTTTTGATGCCATTTACTGCGGGCGACGAGGTTATGCAGACGAACTTGGAAGCACGGCGGTATCAAGAGCAAGAGCAACAACAAATTCCCAATGCTTCACCGCCGGTTGGGACGTACGATCGCCCGTCGAGTTCGTTTGCGGGGTCGAGCCCCGCGTCGTACACGGCCTCATCCAATGGGAGCTATTCGAGTATGAATCTACCGTACGCAAACGGCGGACCGACAGGGTTTTCGAACAGCATGCCTTCTCAAATTGAGCATCAGGCTTCGTCATCGACACCGTTTGACATGACGCCCGAGCAGGAGGGGTATTATCCTTATGATCCCTCTTCGACGACGCATCAACCAGCGCACCATCGTCACCACCACCATCAACATCAGCATCTGATGACGCTCGTTGGGGACGAAATGGCTTTTCAGATGCCGGACCGGGTTCGGGGGATATATTCGTATTCGCACGACAAGGGGCCGCATGGACTCGCACTCGCAGTCGATGGCTCAAGCTCGAGGGTGTGGCCTACGCGATCCATCATCCGAGGATCCTCAAACTGGGTTTGGGCGTACTTATGATCCATTCACGGCATCATGAGCTGTGGAGCGAGTGACTTGCGCTTTTTATTCTTTGCTTATGCCTTTTCTTTCTATGATTTCATCCTCTCACCATGCTCTCGTCGTCCCATTCGATCCAGTGATTTCATTTGGCAATGGCCCCCTTGATTGTACTCTCCCTGGGTATCGCCAAAAGGGATTTCTTGTACTCTTTCGGGCTCGCCATTTGCATTTGAACTTTGTAAGAATATACTTTGTTACGTTCGTGGCCCGGATACCTCTCCTCGTACGAACACGCCCACATGACCAGCTCGTTTTCTTTCACTTTACAAAACGTTCCCTCCTGCGTGTGGGGAACTCTTGATGTATTGCTCTTTCTTTCGCATAGTATCGTTTTTACAGCTTTACGATACGGTTTACTATAATGGTTTACGATCCAGTGGAACTTCCTTTCTTCCGCTTTCCCTCCTGGTGGAAGATTCGTCTGAAGCGAAGATGTACCTCTCTTTCACCGCCGATCCACCGCAGCGAGGCTCTTCGTAAGCCTACCGCTGAGCGTTGCGTACGGCGCCTGCACGCTCTTTTCATTGAAATCACGGTCACCTTGAGGCTTTCATTTACCTCGCGTGTTGCATGCGTCATCGCTCACGAGTCTAGCAGTCGCGAATCGTGCACAGAGAATGGGGAAGAACAGTAACATGACAAAGAAGGGCAAGCAAAAATCTTTGGTCCCTCCCCCGCGCTCCTCCCCTCCACCTCCACCCCTTGTTTCATCGACGCCTGCTGCACATCATTTGCCGTACCCACCTGCCGCCGTCGACACGATCGAGGAACCAGAAGAGTTCGGCCACCCCTTGGGTCTATTTCACTAGAGAGGAGGAGGAGCGTCGAAAGCGATGACGAGGTGGATTTGGTGTATCCAGACGTATGTATGCTCCCGATCGCGTGTTCGTCTGCTGGCATTCTCAGATACCCCATCAAAGGATGACCCGGTGCCACCCGATTCTACTCGCGCAGCGCAATGCCGAGCTCGAGCAGGAACTCGTCGAGCACCGCGCAACAGCACTGGAACGCGATGCCACCTTTCGCGCGATGCAGCAACGGCTGGACGAGTCCGAGGGTGGGGCAGCTGGCACGTCAGAGGAAGACCCGATGCAGAGCAGAAGTCGGGAGGACGAGCATTGGGGCGTCGTCCGCGATGAGCTGCACCGCCAGCTGCGTACTTCCGCACGCTCGAGACGACCAACGCCAAGCTGAACGCGGAACTCGGGCGGTACAAGGACGGACACGCCAACCTCGAGGTGCTGGGCGAGGAGAAGCGGGCGTTGGAGCGTAAAGTGGCATGGACGAGCTGAGGGAAAAGGTCGTCTCGTTGGGGCGAGAGCGGCAGGAGTGGTGCGTGTCTTTTTCGTCTTATGGGCGCTTTTCGCTGATGCTGGTGCGGTGCAGGCGAGCAGGTCTAACGAGGTCCCCACGACGCCGACCACTTCTCACTTGTCCGACGCCGCGCTAGCGCTCAAGATCCAACATGTTCACATTGTGATTGTCTCGGACTTCGACCCCCGCCCGACATCCAGTCGTACTCGCCGACGACGGAGCATTGGATCAGTATGGATCCGACGAAGACGACGAACCCGCACACTTGTGCACTTGCAGATGTGGACACGAAGTACTGGACGTCGGCGCAGACGAGAACGTGATAGGGAGAGACGAGTTCTCCCGCAGAGGTCGTCTGGCTATTCGCCTCGACGAAATGCTTCAGGCAAGCTTTCACGCTGACTCGGATCCAATGCTACAGTTCTAAACTTGTTTCTCGTCTCAGGTTCGGAAATCGTGTTTCCCTGATGCCCAGTTTGGTCGTTATTACTTCTCACCAGAGTGCCACCCACCCTCGCTCACTCTCGTTCCCGTTCCCCGGCTCAGTCCATCATTCACGTTGGCGCAGCTTGGTCTCAGCCGGTCAGTCCCGGACTTTCCTTCCCTTCGTTCAATGCTTTCTCCGTCTCACCCCTCTTTCCTTTCCGCAGTTAGCAGAAACGCTATGCCGCCAAGATCAAGCCCATCCGCAAGAACGGCTACCTCCTTCTGGTCACCCTCTTGCTCGCAAACACGATCGTCAACGAGACTATCTCCGTCATCTCAGGCCCCGTCCTCGGTGGAGGTGTGCAGAGCGTCGTCGTCAGCAGTCCTTATCGTCATGTACGTATCAAGCGCACGTTTCCGCGGCCGGAGTCTTTAACGCGCACGCGCCCACAGCTTCTCCGAAATATGCCCCAGACCCCCTTCCACGTAACAGGGGACAGTGCAGATTTCCGATATCGTGACCCCGACCAGACCAGCCCTCCGCCCACTCAACACCCGTGGTCTGAACTTCTTCCGGTCCCAGAGCGCTCCTCCGAGCCCCCGTAGCGACAGATCTCCTTCTCTGTTTTCTACACCTGGTCAAGCAATTCAATCGAATATATCTACAGGATCCACCACTAATATCCTACCCGTGCCGCCGATCGTCGTTGAAACGCCTCAAGTGATCATCGCCACCGCAGCGGCGGACCAACAGCCAAGCCAGAAGCGCCCCGCCGAGAGAATTCGGTGTTTCCTCGGCATTGACCCACGACATCGTCCATGAGGAAGCGCCCCGTCAGCAATTTTGGTCCCGGCTCTTCGCTCGTCAGTTCTCTGAGCCCTGCTATGTCCCGGACCACGCCTCCTGCGGTGTCTCTCGAAGCTGTCTTGTTGGAACGGAAGCGTCGTTTGGTTGCTGCGGTTGCTGTAGGGTTCGTTGCCTCAACGCTGTCGGGTTTATCTTCCCCGGTCTCGGGTTCTGGCACAGGAACGAACGCAAGCGGGAGCGCGATCACGGCGGCGGCGGCGGCACGAACTCTGGCTGCCGTAACCCACCACGGCGGAAGCGACATACGCAAGGAACTTACCCTTCACGCTCCCACTATTATAAAGGTCCTCCGAGGAAGACTATCCCGAAGACTTGCACGCCGTAGAGCTCGCCATCCGCACCCTCGCCTACGCCATCACGACCTCCATCGACGACCCCCAACGACCCGCCGCCAAATACATCCAGGAGGCGCTCCCAGTCCCAACCCTCCTGCCCCTCATCCTCGGCTTCGTCACCAAACCCATCAGCCTCACCCTCTTGCATCACGCTCTCGAGTTCTGCGGCCATCTCACCCAACATTGCACCGACAAATGCCTGGCGTATCCCGCAACGATCGACTTTTTGATCGCTGCCATCCGCAGTCCGGATCTCCACTCCCGTTTAGGCGCAGTCATACGCTTACATAGCTCCATACTCTACAACGATCCCACCGCTCTCCTTCGAAAAGACTCAGCCTGGCTAATACGTTTTCCTTTTTCGCAACCTATCTAAAAAGTCGACCTTCCGTCGTAGCTGTGGTGAGCAGGGATCCGTCATCATACATCAAACGCTAGTCGATCTCTTTCCACCGTCAACGTTCGACGCGTCCCTCATCGCGCCGCTCACATCCGCTGAATTTATTCAGCGCATTCTCGTACCCGAGACAGGTGTTCGTCTCATTGCGCAAGATCTTGGCCTCGAGATCGAAGATGCCATCGAGACCTTGCGCAAGAGCGCCCAATATGGCGTCGCCATGTTCCAAAATACTAGTGAGAACAAACCTAAAGGCGCCGGTGGATCCGATGACGACGACGAGATGGGCGTCGCAGATAGGATCGTCATAGAACGCGCCAGAGCTCGGCGAAAGGAGCTCGCGGAGGAAGAAAAGGTTGAGAAAGAGATGATGGACGTGGAGCGGGCTGCACAGCGCGCCAAGGCGCTGGAGAGTCGGCGGGGGAGAAGGCGAGGTAGCGAGCGCAAAACCCACGGCAGGGCAAGGGACGGGAACGAGCGAGTCGGAGACGGACGCAATGTCTGTGGACAGCGAGACAAGTAGGCAGTCTGTGCGCACTGCAAAGAAGGGTATGCGGGCGGTCAGGGCGACGCCGCAGCTAGACGATTCAGACAGCGACTCGATGGGCTTGTTCGGCAGCCCGAAGTTCAAGCCCAGCAGGAAGAACGGAACGAGGGAGCGGAGCGTTGTCCCTGACGCGCAGTTCAGCACCAAGCCCACCGCAGCACGGGAGCGAAGGAAACCACTAGGCGAATTTGGCTGGCTCGACAGCGGTTCCGTGCAACGTGGCCTCCCTCCACACCTCGCCCAGCTCATCGCCGACTATGGTCCCTCACGCTGTTAGTCTACACAGACCCTCCGTTCCATGATGGAATACCAGAAAGCGATGCTAGACTGCGTCGATGACCACGACATTTACAAACTCGGTCTCGCCCTCGCTGACCTCGTCCCCCGTAACGAATTCTCCATCAACGAGGGTGGCTTCAAGGCATTCAACCACCTCACCGGCAAGTCCGAATTCGTCAGCGCCGGGCTCCCTCCCTTTCACCATGTGGGGCGATGCGCTTCCCATCTGTGCCAAAGAGATCCGGCAGCAGCGCGTATCCGGCGAAGAAGACCTCGCAGACCTCAAGTTCTTCGTCATGCGCGCACGCACCTCCGAGGCGATCGCCTTTGCCAAAAAGTCCATCGAGCGCAACCCCAAGTTCCCGTACTTTTACTACATCCTCTCGCTCTACCCCGACTTGGAGGAGGCGCTCCGGTACGCTAAAAAGGGTATCAAAGATTAAGAACGCCACGCCGTTCGTACACTATGCGCTGCTTTTGCGCGCAGTCGAGATCGCGAGCAACTTGGCTATCTGTCGCATCCAGGAGTCAACGATACGGCGATCGGAAGTGGGACGAGGGGGCGCGTGGTCATTGCGGAAAAGGTCAAGCGAGATATCAAGGGGCAGGAACAAGGACAACGATTGCAAGGACACGAGGAGACTCGTATATCGACCGACGAGATGGACAAGGACGTTGCGGACAAGAAATACGATGCTGGGTACTTATGACTTTTCGCTGCGGGGTGCCTGCCCTCTAGCTTCATCTCACCCAAACGATTGCATTTTTACCTCTACCTTTTTCATGAATGACTGATTAATTTTGTTCTTTCCTATGTTTTCCTTCTCGTGTATTACTTATGCTGTTGCGCGGCGTTGAGCTACTGCCTTTCGTTTATACATCTGCCTCCTCAGTCAACCGCTCCAACGGAGGAGTCGGAATCAGGTCGTCAGCTTCAACCAACTCGGAGCGAGCGACGCATAGTCTTCAAGAATTGGTGTTTGGAACGCGCTTCTAATGGCTGGTCTGCCGCCGATCGGCAATTCCCAAGTTACGTATGTAACCAACCTTCGTCGGAGTCGTGCACAAAGTAACGCTCGAAATACCCTTCCACCATGCCTCGCTGCCCCAACTGCGGGAAGTCGGGCTTTTCGGACCACGAGGCCGTAGCTAGGCATATGAGCCAGCCCAGGTCAGGCTGTTCTACGTGGTCTGATAATCTGATTCGCCTTCGGGAAGGCCTGCAGGGCCTCGATACCCAGCAAGCAGCAGCAACGGCTATTGACCGTGAGGCCAGTGCAATCCCGCACCAAGATGATCATCCGAGTGGCATGGACGAAGAAATGCCTTTCGAGAACAACCAAGAGCACCTACGTTTACCACGTCTTTCCTCTGACGCTGATTACTTTCCGGGAGCTGCGCAAACGTTCGATGGCGGTCGTACTTTTGTGGATAAATTCCGCGCAGACGAGTTCAATAATCATCGAACATCCAACATTTACTATCCGTTTGCCTTCCGTGGCGACTGGGAGATGGCTTCTTGGCTCCTCCGATCGAGACTGAGCATGAACGCAATCGACTGCCTTCTGTCTCTCGATCTGGTTCGTACTAGCCAAGAGTCCCGTGTTTCTACTAGTACTCACCGTGCTACTATTAGATCAAAGGTCTAAATCTCTCATTCCACTCTGCGAAGGAGCTCCGAAAGCGAGCGGAATTACTTCCAAGCGGTCCTCGCTGGATGTCGCGTGAGATCACCACGTTGCATCCCACGAAACGTCCGGTCATCTTGTATTGGCGCGATCCGTTAGAGCTGATCGAGTACCTCTTCAACAGTCCGCTCTTCGCGGATTGTATGGAGATGGTGCCTTACCGACTTTACAAGACAGCGGAGCGCCTATGCCGCGTCTATACAGAATGGATGTCGGGTAACGATGCATGGGAAATGCAGGTAGGTTAATCATATACTTGATTGAATGTTCTGATGTCCGCTCAGTCGTCACTCCCTCCTGGTGCAACGTTACTCGGGACTATATTATCATCCGACAAAACTAACATTTCGGTTTTAACAGGCGATCGTATCGCCCACCCGCTTTTGATTAGCTTAGCCAACATCAAGATGGGCACTCGTCTGAAGCTATCATCTCATTCGTTCCTCCTCGCCGCCCTCCTCCCTGTACCGAAGTTCGTTCATAAGCAAAAACGGATGAAAGGTGTTCTCGAAAGCCGCCTAATTCATCAGTGTCTCGACATTGTTTTACAGCCTTTGAAGCAAGCCGCTACCGTCGGTGTCATGTTATCCGATCCTAGGGGATGCAGTAGGTACTGTTTCACCCCAATAGCGAGCTACATCGTCGACACTCCGGAGGCGGCCTTGCTTGCTGGCGTCGGGGGCAAGACCTCCCCTGTTACCATGGCAATGTATACACAGTTCGGTGATTCGACGCAGCACGAGCCACGCACCGGGTCAACTACGACTGCCCAGCTTACTGTCATAGCCACAAAAGCGGACCCACAAGACCTCGAAGCTTACTTTCGAGAAGCACAGAAGTTTCGCTTGAATGGCGTTCATATGCCGTTTTGGCGGGATTTTCTGCTATCTTGTCCAAGCCGTTTCATCACTCCCGAGGTACTTCATCAAATCCATAAAGAGTTCTGGGACCACGACATCAAATGGTGCATAAATGCCCTCGGTGCTGCTGAGCTAGATTTCCGATTCACCCTCCTCCAGCCTGTCTCGGGTTACCGCCAATTCAAAGAAGGCATATCCTCACTCAAGCAGGTCACAGGGCGCACGCACCGTGACGTTCAACGTTTCATCGTTGCAGTTATCGCTGGTGCGGCATCTCGTGATGTTGTTATTGCAATCAGAGCGCTTCTGGAATTCCGGTATCGTGTGCAGGCATACGAAATCACGGACGCTGACCTGGTTCTTATCACTTCCGCTCTCGATGAATTTCATTCGCACAAGCACGCTATCCTCGACGAGGGCTTACGATGCGGCAAAGGCAACAGGCCCATCAATAATTGGCACATTCCTAAGCTAGAATTGATGCAAAATATCGCACCCAGTATCCGTAGAGTGGGGGCCACCATCCAGTGGTCTGCCGACATTACTGAACACGCCCATATCGAACAGATCAAAGATCCAGCGCGTAGCAGCAACAACAACAATTATGATTCGCAAATTTGCCGTCATCTCGACCGTCTAGAGAGATGCAGGCATTTTGAGCTCGCGGTATCTATGAATAATTCGCAACCGGAGCTGGACACTCAAGATGACGATGAAGACGATCTTATGGCTCATGTCGACATTCAACCGGCAAGTGCTCCAATCGACTATTTCGCCCGCGCAAACCTGCTGGCATCGCGCTCAGGACATGTTCCCTTGCCGCACCGTACATTCTCCATCGGTCGTGTTGCTTTTCGACTCGCTTATGATCCCTCCATTTCTCGCATCTCCATTGATGATGCCGCTACACTGTTCCGGCTTCCCGACTTGCGGGCGGGTCTTTCTGATTTTCTTTCTCACGAGCACACTCACGGTATCCATGCCGTTCGTTCCATCGGTGGCGTTCGCAGGGCATCAAACTCTGCCACCCTCCCGTTCGAATGTATCCAAGTTTGGTTCAAGGTGCGCCTGCAGACAACCGACTTCCACACGAATTCCGTGCTACCCGCCCAAACGCTTTTCGCTTCCCCTCCGGATGGTGATTGGACGTTCGGGCGTTATGACTGCGCGATCGCAAAGACAGATAGCCTATCTGTCTGGCCAGCGAGCGGTCTACAAGGTAAGCCCATTATTGCATTGTACTTAGTACCTGAAAAATGCTGATATGATCCGATGTCGCAGGACATTCGATTGTCCAACTCCGACTCGTTATGCGCCCCTTGGGAAAACCTAACGAACTGTGGCCTTGGGCCGATCGGTTTTTGACGTACGTCCAACGTTTCGACACTGTAGCCCAGCCGACCGGGAATCGGGACCCGTCAACCCAGATGCATGTCATTAAAAGGGCCACACGCTCGCGAGGCGAGCGGCTAGGTGATATTATTCCTCTGGCACAAATTCAAGCATACGCTAATGTCATTCCACGTTTCGGCGAGCACGCGGACTCGCGTTTGACCCCATACAATGCTTTAGAGCATTCGCGTGAGTTTTTTCTGAATAAATTCTTCGACAAGAATACATTTTTTTCACTTTCTCTCTAGCACTACTAGCTACCGTATTGTATTGTATCGCTTGAATTTGTCGTCTTGATTACTAAGTACTACCAAGGATGACTCACCATGAGGGTGTCACGTGATTATCTGAAACACTCGCGGAGTGTCAGCCTCCTTGTCTCCCACTGGCACCCGACCCGTATGGCACATAACGCCCTTGAATATCGTACAGTAGATGCAGTTTACAAGCTTGGATCCTTTCCAGTACCGAAGAACGGCCGCAACGTTGCCTCAATGGACAAGGTTATAGCCCGCGAAGTGCAAGGAGTCATCCACTACGAATCCGAAAAGCTATCCCGCTCAGGCCACACATATCTGGGTTTCATTCTTGATCTCATTTTCTCCGAATTCGCTAATCTCGATTTCCCCTCTGCTGAATCCTTACATGTTACTCAAGAGTGGCTCGAGAAACATACCCCAGCGGCACTCGCTGCCTCCTTCTCTGAGAGGCCTTCCGAATTCCCACTCTACGACAGCCAGCTCGGTCGCTGGAACTGGCCTCCCCTCGACGGCACCACCCTTGCAGGTGCTTCGCAAGAACCACTTATCGCTTCATTCTTCAACGCTGTCGCCAACTGCCTAGCAGGCCAGGTGATACCCGCGAGGGAGCAGGCCATAAGATCTTCAATAGAAGATCCGGAGAGCACGGCCCTCAAGGAGAACGACAAGCTCCCAATCCCACATCGTCACTGGCTCGGAAATTTCAGAAATCGCCGGTTACCTGGCGCTCCAAAAGGCGCTGGGGCCTACAACCGTCATCCAGATCTAATTCTTATCGAATCAGCCGATCAGCCTCCCGGGTCGTTATCCTGGACGAGCCCCACGGCGCTAGCGGAATACACGAGCGAGAAGTGGTCGCCCAGCATGCGCCTCGCAAAAACGCTCCACACGAAGGCATACCTCACCCTCCTCGACCAACCCTGGAGGCGGTTTGTACTGTGCATCTCTCTCTGTCGCACCGAGATGCGCGTGCATTTTTACGACCACTCCGGGGTTTGTGTCAGTCCAGCTTTCGATATCAATGCTCAACCCCGTTATCTTCTTGCAGTCCTTTCGGCGTTCGCATTCGGCACACGGCTCGCTGTCGGGTTTGATCCGACGATTTCAATCACCCCTTCCAGACCCCTACGGGTCTCCCCCCATAGAGTTATTCATTTCCCCACAGCATCCGGTATCCCGAGCACCATCCACGAGGATGAGAAGGGTGAGAGGGACGCGGACGCGGAGGAGGAGGCAGAGGTACGGGTTGAGCTTGTGGCTGAGGCCGAGGTTGAGCCTGTGGCAGAGGCAGAGGCAGAGGCAGAGGCTGAGGCTGAGGCTGAGGGCGAGGGCGAGGGCGAGGGCGAGGGCGAGGGCGAAGAAGCGGATGGTATTGTCAACTTGGACGACGAAGATTACACGCTGGCGCCGACCCTTGCGAATAGCGCTGATATCCTGGCGACCCGTTCCCGAATCGGGCAAATTAAAGTAAACGACAACATGTACGATGTCCTCGATGTCCTTTTCTCTTCCTGCGGTTTTTTTGGCAGAGGTACGGCCATCTATTTGGCATCCCGAAACAAACAGACATACGTGATCAAGGACCACTGGGTCGAGCACGTTATGAACGAGGTGGCGATGATGGACGCAATGGAGGGCGTACCAGGCGTACCACGAATCGTAGAGTCTTCGAAGGTGGTGGTTGCCGAGGGCGTACCTGATATCACCACGCGTTACCGCCCTGAGGGGAAGGAAGATGTGATGAGGGGCACAAGGTCCCACATCCGCATCGTGATGAGTCCTCGCGGACGTCGCCTCACAGATTTCAAATCGAAGCATGAACTGGTTCGGTGCATCAGGGACGTTCTGGTCGGTAAGTAATTGCACTCGTTATCTACTTGTGTGCAATGATCTGACTTTTCTTTCTAAGTCCAACAACGAGCCGTCAAACGGGGCATCCTTCATCGGGATACAAGCCCTTTCAATGTTCTAGTTGAAGATCTCGAGGATGGGTCGTCCCGTGGAATACTGATTGACTGGGAATTCGCTGTATGCATCACTCAACGGGAGCAGTATAGCTTGGGCGGAACGGTAAGTCAATTTCCTTTGGTCTCTGATCTTCCTTTCTCAACTAGAACCAGGGTACAATACCGTTCCTTTCACGATCTTTGTTGGACCAAATCTCGGATGCACTCGAAAAAAAGGAACTTTGGCAAACAAAGGGTCTCACTTCCATTTCGCCTCAGTCCGATGTCAAAATCGTCCACAAACCATGCGACGACCTTGAATCGCTCTTCTACGTTCTCTTTTGGATCTCCGTCTTGTACGACAGCCCTGGTCAAGAACGGCTCGATTTCAACTTCGAAAAATCAATACTCAATCTATGGACGGAGAGTGCGTACGATAACCTTGCGGTGGCGAGGGGTTCGAAAGACTCGTTCATTTTGAAGAATAACTTCGACTTTCAACGTCACCTACCTCCCTACTTTCATGATCTCATTCCCTTGCTCGAAGCCTGGCGTCAATTGTTCAGGCGCGCGGATACGGACGGATTAGACCCGTCGATCGAAGCTACTCTGGATGTGGTCAACGAATTTCTCCAGTCGATGTCTCAGGATGAAGAACGGCAAGTCATGAAGCAGAAAGTTCACGCGATCCAGAATTCGCTTCCGAACTTGGATTCAACACCGGCTTCCCAGGTTACAACAAGGAGTTCGATGAAGAAGCGGCAGCGAGAGACCCGGAGCGCGGGAGACTCCCCTTTCCAGTCCAAACGTCAGAAATAGAGCTCTCTCTAACTTTTTGTAAGCCGCTTACTGCTCCTGGTGATTTTGTGCAACTACTGAGTACCGTCATAAGGAGCCGTGATTTACTTTGTCATATTCAAGAGTCCGGGTTGGGGACAAGGCCTGCGTCAGTGTGTGAGATACGGCAGCGCGCAATCGTCGACTGTTCATTGTTGTCCAACATGATTCGGACATGTATATAGCCTGAGAGTCTCGCTTGTTGTAGTACCACGTGTACGACCCTCAATTATGTTACAATGTACTATTTATTATGTCACCATGCTGTCATCGTTGCTTTAATTCTACCACCACGTCGCCTACTATGCAGAGGAAGAAAAAACGGCAAGACACTACGGATGAGTTGCCACCTCTTGCGAAGAAGCACAAACAAGTCGGATTTGTTCAAGAAGCTTCTCAACTTGAAGGGGAGTTTCGTCGCCCTCCTAGGACGGGTGCCGGGACAGGAGGTCGAATTGCGCAGCTTAAACTAGTCGAGGCTGCAATAGACACTGCTCCTCGTGGCCCCAAGCCTCTGACGACGTTGCCGAGCGATTCTCAGCAGAATCCTCTCGCTCCCGCGCCACTTATGGTACGCCGAAGGAGAAAGGTGTATTTATTTATATTTTATGTACATAACCGTGGGACTAAAGAGTTACATTTAGAGATTACCTCCGACCGGGACCACAAGTCGAGCGCAGGAGCAACTTGAACATTTACCAGAGGTGAGGTTCATAAGTCACGATGAACAGCGACTTACTATTCTCATCCAGACTAACCCATCGCGCACGCCCCAATTTCATGCCAAATCCGACAACGGCAGATTTGGCTTCTATGCACCCACCGGTCCATCCATCCCTACTCTAGCCCGGAAGCTTCCCGGGCCCCCACTTTCGTGCGTCAATCAGCCGTCGACTGGGGCGTATACCTCCTCTCAGCTTGGCACAGCTCCAACGTTCCATCGCAGAGATTCAAATGAAGGTCTCTACGACCCGCCTTCACTCGACACTGGGCGTGGAGAGCGAGACGTCGATAAAATGGGTAGCGAGAGCGATGCCGGAGAGGAGGGCGATAACGAAGAGGAGGCCGATAACGAAGAGGAGGCCGATAAGGATGATGGCCGACAGTTAGACGATGATAGGGAACGTGATCCCCACTCTAGCATGGCAGGTTCGTATCTTCCTATGGACTCATTAGACAAATATATGATTATTTATAGGTTTTCGATCTGAACCACGATCCGGTCAACCAGCAGTCCGTCACGTATCAATACCCCCCGAATTCGAATTTGACCATTCTCGTGATGAAGACGATTCACGTGCAGCTGCCTTTTTGGCCAATCAGAACCGCGATGATGTATTTTTTTGTCATCCTTGGGTAATGCTTTAACTAATCTACGGTACTTCTTTTAGCATCTTGATCCTGATACTGGCTATGACGCAGAGGTATGTGTTTTTTGCTCATGTGACGCTTCATTGACCGATCGTTTCTTGTGACGAAGACTCAACCTGTTGACATTTTGGATCGTCACCAGAGAAGGAATGGGCGACCTCATGTCCCCGATCCGGACAGACTCGACGCGATACGCGCTCAGCACATGGGCGAGGAGGAAACGGAAAACGTTGCAGGTAACTCCACTGCAGATGCACCTAACGGTCCCAACCCCCGTCGTCGACGTGTTCGCGAAGGACCCCCTCCCCCCAATCACCTTGGCCACTATCCGCCGACATGGAGAGATTGCTTAGAAGATGCCAAAGAGGAGTGCCGCACCGTCCACGCTCTCGCCAATCCTTGGCCTCGGGTTCGGACCGACCTTGAAAACTCGATCATGGATAGCCTTACAACGGTTGTTATGCAGAAGACCCAACAAGGAGCACGCTTCGAAAAATGTATGTACCTGTTCCGCGCACAGTTACATACTTATTTGGCTGCAGATTACTGGCCCGATAAGAAACTTGATATGGCTAAGCTGGTAAATGTAAACAGTGATAGCCGTTGATTGAGACTTACATCAGTTTTTAGCTTTACGAAGACATGTCGACATGGCGATGCGAGATGAAAAAAGCAGCCATTGTCGTCGTCCCGTTGTTCTACCGCTTGTCACCCGCAAGTGGGGAGGAAAACCCAGACCCCGTGTCCTTTGCTGTAGAAAAGGCTGCCGGACTTTTGGACCAGTCAATGTTTCTTCGTGATGGTCGTGACGAGAATGTCGGTTCCATCAATACATAACTTTCTGATAACGTTCTGACACGCGCGTAACTGCCGTACTTCTAGGGAAAAACAAGGAACTTCGCCCACCCCGCTCTGAAAGAAAGTGTGCTGAAATTTTTTTACACTGGCTCTTATCGTGTCGCACATCATCGTCCTGACATCTTCCGTGTTCGCATCCCCAATTCCTGTCTCGCCGTGATGGCTAGTGCGGTAATTATGCAATGTTTCTATTAATTCATTGAATGGGTTTGTGCTGATCAGCTTTACAGATAAACTGTGTACTCGACGGCTATGCTAAGGATGGAACAGGACGGAACATCCCAAAGTTTTCCTCCAAATCATATTCTTCAATCTATCGTGGCATGCTTTCTTTGATTGACGGGATATCAAGTGATGCTTACCATGGCCCACGGCTGGAGGAACGGTTAAGCAGGTGGGCGCGTGATGGTTGGTATGTATTTGTTCAGATTCAATTGTCTTGCTGGAGCTGTCATTCTGTGATATTTTCAGGGCGGCATTACAACAAATAGATAATTTGGTTCAGCGTCATGATCATTTGCAGGTTGCTTTGGATTAGGGATCAATGTTTCATACTTTGGGTATTTTTGTATCGGGTGGACAATGCTATCTTGTGTTATAGCTTAGATCCATATGTCGTGTGATTGTGATGAGTCGAGCTAGCAGCCAACAGGGAATCATAACACACAGCCAGAAACTAAGTCTCACAGAATACTACAGAATATACAGAACCAGACAGAATATCACAGATTCACAGAACCAGACAGAATATCACAGATCCACAGAATATAGTGACTGTGCAAGAACTAGACAGAATATCACAGATCCACAGAATATAGTGACTGTGCAGAACTAGACAGAATATCACAGATCCACAGAATATAGTGACTGTGCAGAACTAGACAGAATATCACAGATCCACAGAATATGGTGACTGTACAGAATTGGACAGAATATCACAGATTATCTGTGACTGTACAGAAATGTCCAGACTGGACCAGCCTGTGAATACTGTGACTTTGTCCAGAGATGTCCAGAACTGTCCAGAAACCAGGGATTTGCTGATGGATGACAACGACGAAGAGGGCGGGCAAGTGGGAATGTCGTGTTAAATGCGACGAACGAGCCGTGTACTTTACTCGCCATCGACGATATCCAAAATTTCCAGAGGGTGAGTGCCGCGCCCGAGTCGTTCGCGTATCCACCGTTCATTCCCGGATGTTAGACCTGAAAATTGCTGCGTACTACGTTCACTCTCACTCGACCCATCTACCGTGCCCTCGCACACCGCCTGTTCGCCTGCTCCCGTCTTCTACTCCCTCCCCGCCTTGCAACGTTATCGAACCTCTCGATCCGCAACCTCGTCGAAGCCGTCGACAGGGCCCACAGCTTCGAAAAGGCCTGGAGGGTACGCGGCCCGAGTCGTTCGCGTATCCACCGTTCATTCCCGGATGTTAGACACCATCGTTTCCGTCGGTTTTGTTACTCGTAGTGGCATCGTCAGGCCGATCGTTCTCTTTTCCTTGCGTCGAGTCAGATCCACGTTTGGCAGAGAACTGCAGGACCACAACGGCAAGACCGGGAAGGATGGCTTGCTTGCGACTAGAAGGTATGATCCGCACAAGCACCTGAAAATCGCTGCGTACGTTCATCCTCACGTAGCCCGTCTACCGTGCCCTCGCACACCGCCTGTTCGCCTGCTCCCGTCTTCTACTCCCTCCCCGCCTTGCAACGTCTATCGAACCTCTCGATCCGCAACCTCGTCAAAGCTGTCGACGGGGCCCACACCTTCGAAAAGGCCTAGTGGATCCCGTGTCCCTCGGCGGTGAGTGCCACGGCCCGAGTCGCTCGCGTATCCATCGTTCATTCCCGGATCTTAGAACTCCAAATCGCTGCGTACGTTCACTCTCACTTGTCCCGTCTACCGTGCCCTCGCACACGGCCTGCTCGCCCGCTCCTGTCTACTGCCCCCTCCCCACCTCTCGAGTTGCAACCTCGCCAAAGCCATCGACAGGGCCCACAGCTTTGAAAGGGGCTGCAGGATCCGTGTCCCTCGGCGGTGAGTGCCACTCTCGAGTTGCTCGTGTATCCACTCGTCCTAGCGACAGCCCAGGTCATCGAAGGCGGCATCGTTCTACCGACCCGAGTCACTCGCCAACCTCAAAGCTGTCTTTGAAGCCAGCGGCACCGACGTCAAAACCACCATGAGTTGCTGGTTCACCCCGATCACCACAGTACATACCGAAAGCCTGCCCGTTCGGCCGTCGAGGTCGTGCGCCTTCCCAACGACGTCCTCCTCGTCTCGACACTTATCATTGACCAGTTCTGATCCGTTTGTACCAGTCAACATGCCAAGTCTCGACGCGTACGGGCGATTGTGATATGATCGTTCGTGATGTTACAAGAGTGCACGTTGTGTTTCTTCCTTCAATGGTACGTTTGTCGAGTACATAATCGCAATATGTTGATGACGCATCCGGGACTCATCGTATGTTCTTGCAGGTACTAACTTGAAGCCTCGCATGCTACTTAGTAGTACTCGGTCCCAATCAGACATTTTCCAAGGCTGCCGGAAGCTATTGAATCGTTTCGATGTGCTCAGCTCAAGGTATGTCTATGATTAGATTCCTCTTCTGTCCATTCCCTTTATCCTTCGGGCGCACTGCGGAACTTTTCATCTGGTTGCATTGAGATTGAGTGAGGTGGAACCGTGGAAGAGCTGACTAGACTATAAGTAGTTCAGGACGACTACTGATAGTAGCACGGACCGTCGTCGTGGAGCAGCCGTCGCAAATACAACTCGTGTTTCTTTCACGTGTAGAGAATATTAATGACGCGCCCAACCATTGCCCATTCAAAAGCTACACGAGTCTCTCATAAATCGCATAGCAGCAGGAGAAGTGGATCTTACAAGGTCATACACAGGCCCGCTTCTGCATTGAAAGAGCTGCTATAAAACTGCCTAGATGCAAGTTCTACGTCTATTCGCGTTACCATCAAAGACGGTGGAATGAAGTTACTCCAGATTCAGGACAACGGTTGTGGCATAATTTTCCGTACTTGCGTTCGTTCTGTCGTCGATGTTCATAGTTCTAGATTGTACCTAAGTGATTGTTCATGCATGTTATCCTAAGTTACTTGTTCGGCTTACCCCGAAACGGGACATCGATGCGCTTGTTCCCACCCAACGCGACTT
>JBBPOJ010000804.1:0-20109 GCA_038091395.1 Leccinum rimulosum
CTTCTCGAAGATGCCCATTACAAGCTCGAACTCGTCTTCCATGATTGTAACAGCTTGTGCAGACTCCGGCTCCTTGCCCTTTGCCTTCGCGCTTCGTTGGGGGCAGGAGCGGGTGTTAGCACCCGATGCAGAGATCGCGCCTTGAGCGCTAGTCCCCTCTCCTGGCGCTTCCTCGTTGTTGCGGTCGAGCCATTCCTTGTCACGCTCATCCATGTAGTAGGTGTCGCGTTATTGTGGGAAACAATGGCATTCCGCCGTACTATTACTTCCGAGTCATACATAAGTTGTCGAGACGTAGATACATGAAAATTTGAATGACGAAAATAAAAGACGATACGAACTCAATCGCAAAACAAATTCGACAGGCGACGAAGGGAGTCACTGCGCTCACTAGTCTCAAGAACAATTTCGCCAAAAAAAGTGCTGATCAGACGGTATTCATGCTCGACGTTCCTAACACGAGATTGATTGAGAGTCGGAATTCCCGGGAGCAATGTCTGTTGCGCTAAGGCGCGCATCTCGACCACTGTCTGAAGTGGAGCATATTAGTTGTCACATATGAAATGATGGAACGTACTTACCCAGGCGAGCACAAAGATGATCGATCTGATCTTCTCGAGGTTGAACAGCATCACGCTGCTCCACATCACCTGCGGGTCCCTGCGAGGAGTGATGCTGCGAGAGTTGCAAGCCGCGCTTGCGATGAAAGCGTGCGAGTTCTTGTTCTTGAGGGTTTCGAATAACACGAGGCGAGTTGACTCGTTGGCGAACCAGGCGATCTGCCCTCCGTCCAATTGGACGTGCCAGAACGAGTATCCGATCGATGGATCCCACTCGGTGCTCCTTGCGATCATGGTTGCGGTGAATCCTTGAGGGGTATGAAAGAGTGTCGACGGGAAGATGGAGAAAACGTGGTCGCTGGCGAACGTCGGGTTGGGGGTACAGAGCATGGAGTCGATTGCCTGCCAAACGAGCGTTAGGTACGACGATCCGACGTCGCGAAGCTAAATACACGTTAGATTAGATACGAGAATAGATACAAACAACTTACCTCGTTCGAAACTAAGTCTTTGAACGCGCCCATGTCCAAGTCGGGGTAATGCTTTTGAACAACGTCCCGAATGGTCGCGTCGATGTTCTCGGTCGGGATTTTGAGCCGGTTGGCGAGGAGGGAGTCCAGGGGGATTTCGTTGAAGAGTATTGCGTTAGCGAGCAAGCTAGCGCACTCCGCCGCTATAATTGACCAGGAGTCCGCGTGGCCGAAAAGCACAGAAGTTATGAAACCTTAGTGCATTTAGTAGGCAGTCTGAGACACGCAAATGGGACTTACCAGGCACGTCGGAGAAATCCAGTGTCGCCGCGTCGGCGTTCGGCGGGGAACCATTGTCGCTGTCCCGGTCCGGCGAATTGATGAGCGTTTCGCTTCGAGTCGCGACAGACTCGAGCTCTTCTGTGAGGTCCCTCCACTGTGGATCCAGTGGATGCGCCGCCATGGGGTGAGATCGACAAAGTTCGATTATCGATGGGCCTCCAGGCCTTTTGTTCGAGCGCGGAGCTCGAAGCGGTTTCACACGATCAATTTCACACGAGTATCTCCTCCTACATCCCGCTTATCGCTTGGCGATTAGTTTCAAATGTGACAAGTGACTGGTGACCTAACGTTACCGTTTGACGTATTCGTAGACTTGGTGCACAATGTATTACGTCTCAAGCTTCAAGGTGCTTTCCCGAAGCGGGACACGGCGGCTGTGCGGGGGGGACGGCTCATCGTGCTTCTTGGTGCACAACGTATTACGTCTCAGATCTCAGGGTGCTTTAATATATATAAAAATACATGATGCCGTCTGCCGCTGCTCGAGCAACACGTCTACGAACTCGGCAAACGATCCAGAGACTTGATCAGGTGGTGACCCGTTCGACCTTCCTTCGTCTCCTGATCGATCCTTGCCCGTTTGCACTGCCCGTTCAAACGCGGTCAGTACACGGGAACGGGGTGGTGTGATATATCGGGTAAATAATATGAACGTACCCAGGACACGCCAGAGACTGAGTTCAACGGCGCCCTCACCTAGATCTGCGTGCACATCGTCGCCTATCACTGCGATGCCCTCCCAGCGGTGCGGAGGTTGAGGCGAGGCAGGAACATGGAAATCGCGTTCGAGATCCCGCAGCACGGTCTCGAAGAAGGCGCGCGTGGGCTTCCCGACGACCGTTGCGGACGTTCGCGCGGCGTCCTCGAGCGCGAGCACGAACGCACCTAATCCAAGGGATAGGGCGTGGTCAGAGGCTTCGATATAGCGCGCTTTGTGTAGGGCGATGAGCGGGGCGCGGTGGGGGCTGGATGGTGTTGCGCCGCCCGAGTGGCGGGCTTGAGATGGTGAGGTCGGGGCATCTCGGGGTCTGTCCTCGCCGACGAGGATCCGGAAGGCAGCGTTGAGATGTGTGTAGTCGAGCACGTCGAAGAGACGTGAGCCGATTTAAGACTCTTTGGAATTCAGCCAGAAAGTGAACTAATGGATAAAGAAACAATTTGAGTCAAACCTGAAAGTATAAGCTAACCGAGCCTAGCTAAAGAGACAGAAACATAGCGGCGCCCGCGCCAGTCCCTCGGCGAGACGTCAAACATTTCATTACATAATTACCGTAGTCCATCGGAGTTACTAGGACCACTCAGTGCGCACCATTACCTGATCGCCCTAAGAGGTACGTGTCGAGCTTGTTCCTGTTCCTGCTGCTATCACAGATTGACAATCGTTACTTCCTTCTTCAAGCCTTCAGGCCGTCCAGATCGTGAACTTCAGTGGCAAATCAAAAATCATGCTGTAGAACAGCCTTGCTTACAAGCATATGTCGGCAAGCTCCGCCGGATGCAGAGCACTTCGGATGCAGAGGGCGTAAATGAAAGAATGGAAGTCACGTACCACAGCCCAGGTCTCGTTAGTACGTCTAAGGGAACATGCACCAGCAGAGGGCGATTGGCTACTATGGGCTCGGGTAGCCCCGTGCCCCATAGGAGTACGGGTTCCAACACGCGTCGGGAAGTCCGCACAGCACAGGCATGTGCTACAGCAAAGATGGCGAAAGCCTTAGCTTGGCTTATATCACGCCTTCATGTATAAAAGGAAGACGGGTGCGTTGATAGCCGGTCGCTGCCTCCGCCAGGACCCCAAGTTGTCCCTGCAAGCCACCGATAATGGGCAATTTTTTCGAAGACCTCGTTCACTCCGTGATAGAGTCTGCGCTGACAGAAGAAGAGCAAACTGCTCTAAAGGTGCGCCCATCTTATGCCCTGCTCTTATTCGTTGCAGGTTTGCTGAGCTGCATCAAGTTCCACAAACTAAAGCGGGAGGTAATCGAAGACGTTCGCACTATATTTCCTCACGGACAGATCTTGGTGAGTATACTCAATTAGCGACAGAATCTGCGTTAGGCTGAGTATGGGTTTAATTTGGCTAACCTGAGAGCAGCGGAAGGGGTATCAGGGTCAGGTTACCACCTGGACCTGCGGGACTCCGTAGTGTTCCGGGGATTTGGGGGGGTTGATTAGCATTAGCTAATCAACCCGGGTTAAGTAGCGCTGATCCAGATTTCGCGAAATCCACCCGTAGATTAACGTAGTTCTCATTGATTGCTAATCAACGTTGATTCACATGGGTGGATTTGAGTCTTGAATTTGCTCCGATTCCAAATCCCCGGAACACTATGCGGGAGATGACTCGGCCATGTTTCTGCATCGTGTTTGTTTGCTAAACTGCTGTATAGGATCCAGAAATGCCTGCATTGCCAGACGTCATGGAAGCACACGCCACCTACGTCAACAACGAACTACCGACCTACTCTCGACAAGAGGTCAAAAAGATGTTCCGCAGAGACATGATGGCAGTCACAGAAGCAGACATAGACAGAGTCGTCCAGAATGCCGCTGGTCGCTCCTCACCTACAAGAGAGGAAGCGGTCAGGTCCCTCGTGCGGGGAAAGCTCAAGTACGCCACATTCTCCCACCGGTGGCTCGAACGAGGCGAACCAACTGTCCGCGATATCTTGATGTCTTTTCGACCTGCGGGATATGAAAAGTTGGCGAGTTTCTGTGAAAAGGCTGCGGAATATGGTTGCTGTCTCGCTTGGTCGGATATGTGCTGCATCAATAAAGATAGCAGCAGCGAGCTCGAAGAGGCCATCCGGTCCATGTTCAAGTGGTATCGCGACGCTCACGTGTGCATTGCATACTCATCTATTGACGACCTCGGGAATGACGTTTGGTTCACGCGTGGGTGGACCTTGCAGGAGTTACTGGCTCCTCGGACAATGAAATTCTATGGTCAAGGCTGGGTACCTCCTACCGACAGTGTCAACGATAAGCAGAATGACCAGATGCTGGATGCGCTATCCTAAGCGACTGGCATATCTTACCACGACCTTCGCCTTCTCCGACCTGGGACCCGTAACATTCACGAAAAGATGATGTGGACATCGAAACGGACGACAACGCGGGTGGAGGACATGGCATACTCTCTTATCGGAACCTTTGACGTCAGCCTGACGATCGCATACGGCGAGGGGCAACGTGCGTTTTACAGGTTAATGGAAGACAATTATCAATAGATGTGGAGAGTGGGAGATCATGAGATGGGGCCGTCCTTCCGCTTCGGACAGCGCTGCCCTCCCTGAGTCTTCCCGTTGTTACAAAGCGCTCGGCGAAGCTCACATTACAACACCGAGCGACAACAGGACGCACTGTGGCTCCGCTCGTGACTCTTCGGACAAGCGACACAAGCGAGAGGCACATTCTCCCTTGCCTCCACCACGTTGCTGGTCCGCAGTGCCGCACTCGTCCTCGCCCATTTCAGCACACCCGCTCGCCACGCCCTGCCTCCATCTCCCAGTCCGGCCCCTCGCAGCTCACTCCCCTGGGGTTCAGAGCGCGCGGTCCCGATCACCGGGTACACGCATCTGCGAGGTGGTCCCACCCAACCTCGCATCTCATAGTTGGTAACTCGCACTCCCGCCCACCTCCTCTCAGCCCACTGCATACCTCTCCTCCCAGCCCATGGAACGACGTCCAAAGAGGACTCTCACAGCGCGTGTGGCCAGGCGATAGGCACTTTATCATGACCAAGCGAGGTTTGCAACTGAAGCTACTCATTCTGGACATCCCATCGTCTTCTCTGAAGTTGTTTGAAGGAACTGGAGCAGAGCGCGTGGAATGCACACGGTACGAGAAGTGTATTGTTGATGTCGTTGATTGTTGGTATTTTGATACCAGTGGGCTGGGGGTGTTGAAGCCGGAGCAAGATCATTTGTGCCTACTACTGCGATCAGACCCTTTTGATCCATATGGAGAATGGGAGAAGGGGATGACGACGGAACTACTATTCGTCCGGTCGGATACGGAGATGAAGAAGGATCTGAGCATGTTGTGGTTGTAGCTGGGGGAGCGTTTGCCGAATGTGTATCGTATACCGCGAGCAGTTTCGTGGTCTTCGTTAGGGTTCTTGAAATTATTGACAGTGTAGTAGGCATTTCCCGACATCATTTCCTTCTCAGACTTGATGGCAACGAAAGGGGATCAAATGTATGAATGAGAACGTCATTTGCGGAATCCAAAAGTCCTGTTATTGGATGAAGCAACGTCTGCGTTGGATTCAAACTCGGAGAAAGTGGTTCAAGCAGCGCTTGACCAAGCTGCCAAGGGTCGGACAACGATCGCGATTGCCCACCGACTCTCAACCATCCAGAATGCTGACTGCATGTGAGTCGTGCCTTTTTTGTTTTTCAGTCAAACGTTATCATCTAACGATGGTATTTTACAGTTACTTTATAACAGAAGGTCACGTCAGCCTCGAGGCTGGCACGCACGACGAGCTTCTCTCTTTGCGGGGAGATTATTATCAACACGTACAATCACAAACATTGAACAAGACGTGATCTTCAATTGGGTCATTCCCATCTTGCAGACGCATGGGCTCACCAGTTGCATATGCCTACGACCATTCACTGCGCTTTACGGTATAGACATCCATTCATGTGGCCTGAGATGATAACATAATATAATCAAACTCATGCCAATAGATGACCTGCCCTTCCTTTGTTTTCTTTTCTTTAGACATTCGTTTGCAATCTATCCACATTTATCATGATCGGACAAGGTACTAGTTGGATTGAAGTTTGGGTGTTCTCCAGTTGTCAAGTGTCAGTTTCAAGAATCATAAGCATCTTTTCGACTTGTATAACAAAATTGTGTGGGTCAAACGTTCTGCCAGCCCGTGGGCCGTAACCCATACGTTTTTGGAGTTATGTTGTCTTCCTAGAACGTCGTCGCCTCACATGCCTAGATTACATATTGCGCGCCTCGACTCAGCCGCACAGCCCCGTAATGTTTGCTTCCCGCCATCTTGATGCCTTTTTCAGCAACTCTCCGGAGAGCGTTCTGCTCCGAACTCCTCCATGTATCTAACCTTTGATTCTTTGGAAATTGATTGGACGAAGCTGGATATGTTGGCCTCAGGCCCACATTGGACTTTGATCGACTATTGGGACCCTCGAGAAGCTCCTTCGCAGGCATCTTGACAATTTCAAATTGGGGCACGAACTTATCCGGCTTTCCATACTCGCAGGCCTTCGCAGGCGGGTCGAAATCGTGGGCTACAGATGGTATCCAGTGAGCCAAAGCTAAGCCTGGGGATGGTGACAAAGGCGGTCGGAGGGTTTTTGCTAAAGTTAAACGACGAGAGGCGGGGCATGTCTCCGCTGCAGGTCTGTCTCTACCCTCATCCAACCCTCCTCATACTCAACCCCCAAGACTTCGCCAGCAAACGAAAGATGGTCAATCCATTCTATTCCATACCCACACCCTCTCACTCAGCCTTTGCAGAGATGTGATGGCGCAAAGAAACCAGACGCTTGTCAATACGACGACGGTAAGAGCAAGACGAGAACTCAGCTGTTGCGCGAAAACATCGAGCGCCCCGAACAGTGCAGAAGGGAACTCGAGGATCCCGAGTACACCTCTCCTTCCGTCACCTTGCACGATCCTCATATCCACCGTCGCTCAGAGAGCTCTTCCTCCTCCTTTTCCGGCTCTCCGGGAAGCACAGGCTCTTCCGCGCCTCACTCTCCCCTCCCTCCTTCTGGTACGTTCAGCCACAACGCTCATAGCCATTGGCTAATTCCTCCCATAGCTACCAGCTCGCCACAACATTCATGGATCCATGGCATACCCTCACCCTCCCCAACGCCTTTCAGCGAAGCCTTCCACATCGAACAGCAACAGCCGACGCTCGACTTGGCCCAGATGCTGTACGCTCATCTTATCTTTATCCCGCCTTCTTCTCCTCACCACCGTTCCCAGGGTCGATATCTTTGCATCACATCGCCACCAATGCTTCCTGGGTCCATGGGCCGATTACGAAACGCTTTCACGAGACCCCCTGCCGAACAAGCTGCAGTTCAAAAGAGAGGACACCGCACCCGCCGCTGTCTGAACAATATCTTCCACTCTCCCGGCGAGCATCCAAGATGACTAGATATCTTCGTTTCGCATCCCTCGCTTTCTGCTTCTGCTTAACCACACTATCAGGTCGAACGCTTGCAGACAGTATTCAGGTCGACGGAAAACAACTCAGCGCGTTCGTCACCGAACACAAGGGCATATCTACGCACGGATACAGCGTGCAGGAGAAATGCAAGCGTGGTGGGCGTAAGTATTTTTGAAGCGTTGTGACGCCTCTGAACATGGTCATCGTTCGAAAACGCCAGCAAGTTCCGAGATGTCAGATGCAAACGCCGGAGGACCCAGCTTCAAGAAATGGGGACTGGCGTGGCCCAGCGGGGACGCTTCGTACCTTTCGAACTTTGCCCGTCCGAAAGTTCGCTAGTGCGGTTGTTCTTTTTCGTCTTCCGCGCGTATACTAACATCACCCTCAGTCTATATACCTGGAGCCCGTATCTCCTCCCTTCGATATCCCAGCTTGGTTTGGAGGGTATCCCCATGTTATGGGGGTGGAGTCAGGTTGACGATATCCAGAGCATGGTAGTTCGAGGATATGCAACTAAAGTTCTGGGGATGAATGAGTATGTTTACAGCCTTCCTGGATCGCGCTTCTGATGCGATTACCTACCTAGGCCAAACGAGCCGTCTCAATCGAACACTTGCTATGGAAACAGTATATAGATCCGCTCAAATACCAGGGATACTACCTTATATCTCCAACGTGCACAAACGATCAAGCAGGACTTGATTGGATTCAGGGGTTCGTGGAAGGGTGCACCGACTGCCAAGTAAGGTGTTCGATCACTGTAATTGTAACATAATATCAACTTTGCAACTTGCGACAGATCGATGCCATCGCGTTCCATTTCTATGGCACCGACCCACAAGCGTTCGTTCAACATGCCATAACCTTGTACGATGCGTACAACAAACCTATTTGGATCACCGAGTTTGCAGACCAAGTAAAGTCTTTTGCTGGTATCCATTCCAGCGCAAAACTTGAGCACTGATGTTGTAATAGAATTCCAGCGGCAGCGGCGGTCAAGGCGCGTCGATGTCTGATATCTATGCATTTCAAAGTGAGGTGGACGATTTCATAAACGATACTCCATGGGTCGAGGCCGCCTTTCCGTTTGTTACGTCGGACTTTTTTTTTTTCTTCTGACGAGCGCTCGCGACTGATCTGATGTTCAGGAGTGATGCATAACCTGCAGGGGGTCAACGATGGGAACTCGCTGCTTACCGCTGATGGGTGGCCGACATCTCTGGCATATAATTACTTTGGTTGAGTGGTCGTCGAGTTTGAAAGGCGACACTCGGGAAATGTGGATTCGTGGAATCATATACGTCTCTCTTAGTTTTGTACATGTCAATCAGGTAAAGGAGATTTGTAGCTTGGCTGGAAGACGAGCCCTAGGCTACTTACTAGACGGTATATAGACGGTATCACTGGCAATAGATATTTGAACTTGACCACCAATGACAGACCTGGTTGGACCGCGACGTGACGCGACGCGTTTCATTTTCCCACGGACATCACTTGCTCGCGAAACAATGTCAGCCTAGTAAGTAAAGTGCAACGTCTAGCGCAAGAAAACTGCATGCTTATGCTACTGATCGCAGCGAACTAGAACGCGAGGCAAACATAGCCCGTAACCGTGCGCTCCTTGCACAACTCGAGCTCAAGGGTACCGTCGCGACCCTCGGCGTGCCTGTCAAGCAGAAATCCACGCCGAAAGCAAAGCCGGTTGCCCCATCCAAGAGGGTCAAGCGCGAATTGCCCGAGGAAGGGCTGCGTCGACAGAGCGCACGGCTGCGGAAAGGGCCAGAGGTCGACCCTAACGAGACACCCGCGCAGAGACGGAAACGGTTGGCTGAGGCTGAAGGGCTGCGGCAGAAGGAAGAGGAGGATCGCGTCTTGGTAGAAGAGCAGGCGCCTTGGGCCAAGCGTCCCAGGCCACAGGATCTCGATCTCGCGGTGCTTACTTCGGCCGAGGAACTAAGCGATGAGGAGTTGAGTGCTTTGCGGGGTTCACTACAAGCCATCACTGGCAAATCCATTCCGAGGGGGATAGGCAATGTGGATGGGTGGGTATATGAGAACGATAAAGATGACGAGAGGGAAGCTCAGGAGCTCAGGAAGAGGCTAGGAAAAATGAAGGTCGTTTCGAGGGCAAAAGTAACACAAGACCGACTCTATAGTGCGGCATATCATCCGGAACCAAGAAGGACCTGATATTTTTTGGAGGTAAGCGAATCAGCTTCGGGTTGTCTCTCTTCTGAAAGTTTCTTAGACAAGCATGGGCAACTCGGCATTTGGGATGCGCGGGCACCTGCTGAAGAAGTGGCCGATGAAGATGGTGATGTTGGTCCCGCAAGCGAGGGTTCACAAGGTAGATACTGGCGCCTCCAACCACACTGGCCCGCCACCTCCAACTTGAAATCCTCCCTATCGTCAATCAGGATAGACCCAATAGACTCACACAGCGTGAGTTCGTTCGGTTTGGGCTACATCCACCTTCTCATCGCCCACCACCAGCTGTACACGACATCTTATGATTGCACCATCCGCCAATTTTCCTTCGTCTCAGGCATTTCTCATCAAATATATTCGTCTTCAGACGTCTTGATTACTTCTCTTGATCTGATCCCTTCCGGCTATGAGATGTGGATATCCGATGCGGCTGGAGGCGTAACTCGTTTAGACCTCCGTGAAGGCCCCAATCATTCCCGCTGGTACGGACTTTCGGACCAGAAGATAGGGAGTGTTAGTATAAACCCAACTAGTCCCCATTTGATCCTGACGGCTTCGAACAGCCGATCTTTAAAGTAAGCGACCTCGTGTCTCATCTCATCCGTGATTCATTTGTGAGCGCAGGATATGGGACACTCGAAAACTGGACTCCCTCGCGTCCAAGCAACACAGAGGTACTGCGTCTTTGCCCACATCACCATCTTCGCCCTCGAAGCCCTTCTCTGGGCCGCTTGAGCTCGACTTTGAGACGGTCCAGAAATTCATCGAGTCGAAAAAAGGGGGTGGGGCGCTTCGCGGTGAATACGCCACGGAAAATCTGTCACTTCTGCATTCTGGGATCCCAGAGGGCGAAGTATCGTAAGTACCAGTTACGATGACACGCTGAGGAGTGAGTACTGTCCATATTTCGTGTTGGTTTAGTGTTGACGATAACGACGACCAGTTTGGGAGCTCGATGCTGGGAAATATGACTCTTCTCCCGTCTTCCCTACACTCACACCCTTCAGTCGGATCAGGCACAATTGCCAGACTGTAAGTAGCAGGCGCTCTTCTGTTTTCGGGATTCCAATCAGGGAAGATGGGTAATACCTCTGCGTGCCGTATGGAGCCCCAATCCAGATGTTTACCCCCATTTGACGGTGCGTGTTAAACTTACCACCAGTGGACGCGTGTAGAAAGTAACGCCGATGTGTACTATACATCAGGTCGGGGATATGGATCGCTCCCTCAACATTTATTCCTGCAAGGTGCGTCCTTTCCTCGATCCAAGAATTCTGTTATTCATCCACTCTGATATCATTGTCATCCAGGGAGACCTCGTCGCAAAGTTGACAGATCCCTTGCGGTGCGTTGACTCTTCACTGTTCTCGATGTCTTGACTGATTGAACGCGCTAGGATCACTGCGGTTCAGGCTGTCGCGTGTATGCATCCGAGTATTGTCGAGCGGGAGTGCGACGGGCAATGCGAGTGGGCGATGTGTATTGTGGGCACCTGCCAATTTGGAGTAGTGCATCGACTTGGTGTTTTGACTGCCAATGAATTAATATTGTCAGTGTCGAACTGATGAGCAGGAGCCTCCTGCCTTCTCTCGCTCTACTTCCTGTCCAACGGCCGCGCACTAGAGGGAAGCTACCATACATCCGCCGCGGCGTCGTTGACTTGTAATGCGGCCTTCACGGAGCGATAATGAACCGCTCCGTGTTCGAGTCTACAAGAGTCATGACGCCCTTGGAGCTCCCTCCTGCCAAAGACGTCGTCGAACAGGGCGAGAGAATACTCACGTTCTGGCAGGTCTTTATCCTCGACCGATGCTGGTCTGCCGTTCTTCAGAACTTGAAACCAGTGACAATTCCAGACGTTCCTGAGAGGCTTAGATCGGAAGCACTGACTGCCGTGACATAGAGCCGCTGGGAACACGTCTTCAAGCTGGAACTACACGATATCCATTTCAAATCACCTCTTTGCTAATTCCTCCCGGGTGCGTTCCTTTTCGACTCCGACACTACCGTTTAAACTCACATTTGTTATGAACAGCATGCTCGGCATCTGCGACCGCGATGCACCTCGCGCTTTGCTCGATCAAACTTGGAGAGGTCGACCAAGCACTAGTCGTAGGCAAGTAGCAAGTTTTTCTTTCGTGACTGGAAAATCTGATCACATTTTCTTGTCAGCCCTGTTGGACGACCGTTATGAACACACTGATTCGGCAGCTCAACCTGATCCAGACGTCTTGGCCAATCTTCGACAGCGCCGAAATTCGCAACGGAATTGGCTCGCTGTTGTACGCGATGACCAGCCTCGGATCGCGTTATTTTTTGCTTGGGTACACGGCGGCGAAGGTGCAAAAAAGACTTTCGGGTCTGTGATTTCTTTCGTTTCGGCAAATTGTTTGCTGCGGTTAATGGCAGCTGCGTCTGCGCGGGACACTAACATGATACAAACGACTGGTCGACTATTTTGGCCTTGCAACGTGGACTTGTTTTTGGATCTTTTTTCCCTCGAAACTTTTTCCTTTCCTTCGTTCGTTCAGAAGGTCGGTATGTTTTACCTTGTGGACTTTCTCTTCGTTTCTTTGTTTTTGATCCAGACAAAGAACGCCACCGCATCGTCATTCCTTTACGTTCTGTTCATGACATTTACCACGTACCCCCGGACATTTGGACGCTTTTTCTTTTTCTTTCCGGACACTCGCCTCGGACACGATATACTCGGACAACTCTTTCTAGAGAAATACGGACCCTCAACGAATCACGGACAGTAGTAAAAACCCTATACTCTTTTCTTCTCTCGCGCACGTACTAACCTGAAGAATATGTTAATTTTTATTCATTATTACGCCTGTACCATATTTCCTAACCTTCGTTTGATGTCCACTCCTTTTCGACTTTCGTCCTGGACACGCACGCACGCACGCTTTTATTGATCTGCTACGTTGACGAAGAAAACAGAGATGTCGATGAACTTTTTTGATGATGATGCTAGTATGCATACTGTACGTTAATACATTTGAACGATTTGATGAGACGAGAGCACTAGTACTATTGATATGATACGCGTGGTTTGAGGGAGTTTACACCACCTTTCAGCGCTTCAGTAACCTTTCAGGTTCAACTTTTCACCAATACCGATCAATGAGATGCTTGACATTCGGGTCGCTGTGCCATATTTCCTGACTGCTTCGTTCTACGATTACCAAGAAATCTGATGTCTACGTTAATACATTTGAACGATTTGATGAGACAAGAGCACTCTATAGTACTATTGATGTGATACGCCTGAATTGAGCCAGTTTACACTTGAATTCACCACCTTTTACCACCCGCATTTCGAAACTGCACCGTGCGTCCCAGCAAGACCACCAAAGTTGCGGAGACTCGGACTTTGGCGCTTTTGTGTCCTCCTAGGACCCTCCATCTCCCAACTCTATATCTGATGCCTCTGGCTTCAAGGCGTCGTGGAGTCTGTGTCCTATGTTACGACGCCAACTTACTCGAGCTACCACCCTATTTCTCCCGGCTCACGGCGAGTGCCAAGTCGCTGCGCAATGCAGCAGGAGAGATGTACTCGTCGAGCTGCTCCAGCATCAAGACGACCTCTTTCACATCAATACCTCGTCCACGCCATCGCCCGCTCCTACGGCCGCCGCCACATCCTCGTCGATATCTATCACAACGCCAAACATCAACTTTTCCTGCAGCCCCGACCCTCGATCTAATCCCACAATACACGGACGAGGCCCTGGCAGAGGCGCTCGCTTCTGAGATGAGCAACCCCCGTCTCAGAGTAATCCGGGTAGATGTGGATGGGAGCGTTAAAGTCACGCCGAGGCGCGCGCGTCCCCCGCTCCCATCGTGTCTGAGCAGCAGCGTATCTCCCCCGTCAATACTCCCCAGAAGACTCGACTGCGTCACTTCCCACGATCTCCTCGTACTCCACACTCACCCCAGCCTGAGTATCCGCATCCATGGCCGCGTTAGGCGCAACGTCAGTCTCATCCTCCCCACCACTGCCTTCGTTGCCGCCTCCACACCCCGCGCATTTCCACCTCTCTTCGAGCTTGGTATCACCCTCGCCCTCTGGACGGCCACAATTGACAGCACCCCAAACCTGAGACGATGAATCGACATCGTATCCCTCATCCGCGCCAAGCACGTTTTTGCGTTTCTCAGCACCTCTGCGCTGATGCATCGTTCGCCGTTCACTGCGACGCTGTACGTCCCGCCTAGCGGTGCGCCGGATTCAAGGGCCGTGCTTGGGACTGGGTTCTCTAACGAGCTCGCGGAGGAGGAGAAGCGCGGGCTGGTCGATCCTGTCGGAGTGAGTGTTGGGGTGGATCATGGAATTGATCATCTTCCTCTTCCTCAGCACATTCGTCAATAAGCCCATCGTGGGGGGTAGCAAGGGAAAGAGGGCAATACTAGTTAGGAGGTGGATAAAATGCTCGAGGAGGACCTGTCCGATCTGGTGCGCCTTTCATTCACCCATTTATTTCCATCATGCTGATAAAGGGACAACACAACAGATCCGGCCACTCCTGCCCGCGCTGACCAAACTCAGATGCGCGCTGCATGTGCTCCGTGGCTCGCTCGACCTGACTGGTATCTTCTATGATCACACACACCTAACCTACGGCTTTGACAGTGTATGTAGCTGCGTTGACCCCGTTCGCGAACAATGTTTCATACGGAGTTTGGCATACCATTATGCTCCTGAGTGCCGTGCTCGGATCAAGCTCGTCCCGCATTGTGAGCTCGATAACAGGGATTCTTGATCTGTCGCTGTCGTGCCGTCGCCACCTCATACTGCCGACGATGGACCAAGGTTTGCAGAACGTGACCGATGACATGGCGGCTGCGAAGTTTGAGAGGACGACACATCTCTCGACATAGACTCTGTTTAAACGATGAGTTTAGATCGGACTCGACGTCTGAATGTTGCTCCGTTTGGTATAACGGCTTCCTTTGATTTGTTTCGTGCTTCACTGATGACATGACTACCAGACCTCTACATCATACACGCGGGCTCCTTTGCCATCGATAGCCTCGGAGGCACATCGTGTCATCAAGGAGCGTTCTCATGAGGAAGCTGTCAGTATCGTCTTGATCATGCAGTATGTCTATTAAGGCAGCTTTGATTCTTGAAAGTTAGTAGTAGGGAGTTGAAGTTGCGCAAGTTGCCGCTCTTGAATATTACATAATCATTCTTGTTTGGGACAACAGATATTAAATTGTGACAGTTGGATTTTCTCAGCTCAGATATGTATAGCCTGAGCGCGTTGGTTTTCGATGTTGCTCTTCGCGCTTCCTCAACAAGCGTTGTTTGTCCTCGGAGAGTCGAGTTCGCCTAAGCTTCTTCATAGCTATTTATCATTCTTTTTCTCAACAGAGCACTTATCATTCAGATCTGATAGGCTCCGTCATGTAAGTGCTTTCGACTGTTCATTTGCAAACGCATTTCTTCCTTTTTCTTTTGTCAGGTCAAGCTGGTGAAACGGGGCATGGAAAAACAACAGATATCCATATGGGTCCTTTCGGGTTCAACCAGTTTGGCGCGGTCCATCATCGCAAACGCTGAGCATACGACACGTCTTGCGATTGGATGCGGAGACATGTTCGAACGTGCCTAGGTCACCATCCTGCACTCGCTGTCCGAGTCGGAGCCAAAGGGTGTGTACCTGGGTGCTTTAGTCTTAAATGGCTGTATGGTTTGTACCATCAAATCATTTGTTCATCGTCACACTCGTCGTCCTCACGTTACTTTCCACTATATCGCCGCCCTCCGATCAGGTGGCTACCCGATCGTAATCGATCTTTCGGTTGTCAACAAAATCAGAGGGTATCAAATCGTCAATCGGGTGGTCTTCGGCGGGAGCTAATCCTCACTCCAATGCAAAGATCTATCATTTCTTTGTCCATAGCTAACATCTTGGCTGCGTCCATCGCCTGCTCCAGAAATTTCCTCCGAGCCACGTCGCACAGCAGTCATGGTCGTGGCAACCGCCCAACGAATTCAACACATATTTCATACTGATGTGGTGCTCCCAAGACCTAGCTGTAAGCCTGCCTCGGCCCTTGACTGTCCATGCTCTGAGGCTCGTCTGTTACTTTCTAGCCTGGGTAAAATGATGCATAACCACCCCTTCCAACTCCACCTCGTTGCACGTCATCCCACCAGAATACATTCTCGTCAAAACATGGTCCGCATTCCAAAAAAAAACATTGTGGCCTTTGGCAGGTCCTTGAGCCCTCCGATTCCCAAATACAGAGCATCTACGTGTTCCGGTTTGACATAGTCCCATTGGTTCTCGTCGTGACTGGCTCGCCGATGCCATCCACCACAGACTGCCGGTTCCGGCGCGCTTTCGGGCTCGAAGTCGATTTAGTGAAGGTAGGTAGAGATTTGAATGCCCCAAGACGCCCTCCAGGTTTATCAGTCTCATTTATTTCACCGTAGTGACATTTTTTCTACAATGGCGCGGATAATGCTGAGTCCGACTCCGGTAACGGCAACTTGAACGACAATGAGGACGAAGAGAAGGTCAAGAAGGGGCAGTCGTTCAGCAAGAAATCGATGCTTTGCCCTCCCCCTCTGGGCGTCGTTCTCGCTTCCTTCAATTGGAGAGGATCTCCCTTTCTTCGGATCAAAACAATTGACTCAGCTAGGTTCGTTACGAAGCGGTCTACTGGCCATTGTGTGTTACCCTACGTTTCCATATGGAATGGTACCAATGGCGCCAAAGCTGGTGAGACGTTGGTTTGCACTACGATATCGACGTGCAATCCTTTCGGGTGTTGTCAGCGTTCGTTGCTTGCGCTGCATCGTAGCTTTGAAAGGTGTAATCGTCTGTCCGATAGGTAAGGACTTCGTTTCCAGGGGGTGTTCGGGTGGATGTGAACCTTGTCTGACCAAAAGAAACAATTAGTTGACTGCATCATTGAGAAACGACCAGGTCAGTACCTCCGGAACGCGGCAGCATCGCTCGTCCTCGCGGCCTCGTCGCACCTCTCTACCGTCACGTCCTATCCATTCTCGGACCCGTAGCGTGGACGCAAGCCTGCGCATCGGCAGGCAGGTCCTACTGCCCTCATTGTTCATCACGAACCTTGTCCGGCGTGAATTCTTCGCTAGTATGGTAAGTACAAGGTACTTGCGTGAGAACAACAACTATGATTTCCTGATCACACTTGTCACACAGCTGAATATCCCTCCGACTTTCCACAGTAACGCCGTCACGCTTTGCTAAGCGGTCGACTACTTAAAGGCCACCGACTCAGTGAGCAATCCTTAGGCTCCTCCCCTTCGCTTCTTGCTTTACTCTCTCTCTCGACTTTCTTGATGACTGATTCCACCTCCGCGCCTAGTAGCAGAGCCTCTTCGGCGGTTGGCGCGAAGCGTTCGCGGCCGAGTGCGTTGCAGACGGGACCCAGGAAGCGACCGTGAGTCGTCTTATAATTCTTTTCCATGATGAGTGCTCAGTGCGCCGCAGAAGTATCCAGTACCCACTGGTACACCATGGACGGCACTTCGGCCGGGCTATTCACGCGTTCTGCAGTCTGCAGACATTGTTGACGAATGGGATTGTCATGATGGGAGAATCGAGTGAAAGAGACCTGGAGACCTTCCAAGAACGGTGAGCACTATTCCCTTTGTGTGCAGGCAAGTTCACCGGTAATAAGCCGTGCAGCGAACAAAAGGAGTTCGCCGTATTCCTTGAACTACTCAAGCTGATACCATCTCTTGAAGATCGTCTCATGTCGTCTGACGAGGAAGAGATAATTGCTATAGCAGAGCTGGTAAGCTATGAAGCAGTGTGTTACTTCACGTGTACTACCATAATTTTTATAGATTCAGAAGGGCGCCAGCGGCGCCAGGGCCGACGATACGAAGGGGATGAAATGCGCGATCGTCGACTGGATCACGCCGAAAGGTCAGACGCTGAACCCGCATATCCCACGTAACGCAAAGTCGGGTCGAGGGTTCCACCACGAGCGCACCGGTGCGCTGCTCTGTCCAGCCGGCCTTGATTGGTCGAATACCCAGTAAGTTCGATCCAGCTATTCCTAACTGCCTTCACTAATCTGTTGTAGAATCAAGGAAAAATTGCGCGGTGGACAACTTAGAGTGGCGGGCGATCAATGGCCTATATTTCTATACGCCAACTACACGTATGACATCGAAGACCCGTGGAATGGTCTGTTGCGGAGCGGGATATTGGTCTCCGTAAGTTTTTGCGTTACCGCTGCTCAATCGACATTAATATAACACGGACACAGGCCTATAAGCACATATTTACGTCCCCTAGTTCTGTTGACATTGACGAGCCCAAAGCCACGCGTTCCTGCAACGCTCGCATTCATGGGATGATGAGCGTCACGAAGTCGTCAATTGCATATGTCGCTACGCAGGTAAGCTCGGCGCATCCTTTCACATCAAAAGTTCAAGCTGAAACGGCTGGCCCAAGGCTCGCTTTGCTCTGACATCAGCTCAAGTCTTCTCGCGAACTGACCTTTCGACAGACTCGGAACGTTTCTACAATAGTGTTAATGAACTCCTCGATGACCCGGATGAAAAAGAAGAAGTCGAGCAACTCTTGCAATGGTGGAATAGGTCTGTATCATCTCATTGACGGTTCAAATTCCCTTACTAACCATATATTAGACAAGTTTTTCCAACAAGCCACGAGAGCGCAAGCTTGCCGTCCGAGAACAGCGCGCTGGCTACAATCCGTCGGAGGCGAGCTGCGCTGAAAGCAAACATTGCCGCTCGTGATGCGCGCACTGCTTCACCTGATGTTTTATATTGAGCTGATAAATATTATCCTACGTTTCTCGTGTATCAAGTCTTATTGAAATCGTTTTTTTTAATATTCGTATGATGTACTATTTATGACTCGGAACTGAGTCTTGAAAGATGTTTGGTGATTACCGGTCATCAAGCCTAACAGTTTACCAGTAAAAGTGTAGATTAATAGATTATTGATAAGCCAATGGTGATTTATAATATTCACCGCAAGATTATTTATATATACCTTGTGACATGGATAGTAAGCAAAGTATTCATGATAGGCACCATTGCTCATTGCTCATATGCTGATATTGATGGAAATGTATTTCTAATGGATACTTCTGTCCATGGATGCAGTACTGATATCCATGGCAAGATATATGCTTGTGACATTGATAGCAAGGTATTTATGATAGGTACTGAAGTTGCTCACAAATACAATGCTGATATTGATGGAAATATATTTCTAATGGATACTTCTGTCCATGGATGCAGTATTGATATCAATGGCAAGATATATGCTTGTGACATTGATAGCAAGGTATTTATGATAGGTACTGAAGTTGCTCACAAATGCAATGCTGATATTTATTGAAAGATATTTCCAGTAGGTGCTGCCGCTCATTATCCTGATATTGACACTACTGGTCAGATTTATCTCAGGGATAGAGTAGACCAATTGTCTACTTCTGGAATTCATGTCAAGGTAGAATATACTGATACCACTTGATCAAAGCTCTCAACACTCCCATAAAATATATACCATTGTCTATGGACATATAATGGTGAGACATCTTATAGGACTTTATGTGGTGGTCAAAGCCATATATGAAATTATCATTTCATTAAAATTTTCCTGATGCTGGGAATTGATGCGGATACTGTTTCGGCCTGGTTTCGGTTTCAGCGCTCTTCGCTACAACCTTTTCACTTCAGCCTTCAGTCGTTATTCTCCATACTATCTTCATGTCTGCTCCTTTATCAGTGCCGGTCTCCGATTCGGTTTGTGCTTTGGTCGTGGAGGGCGTATCAGTCCGTGATTGTGATATTCACGATGGTCGACGTGTGTCCGTAGAACAGTTACGTCGAGATTTTGATTTTCTTGCTGTCTCTGCCATTGACAACCTTCCTGATGTACGTTGGTGGTCATCAGGTCCAATCATTAGTGTCGCTTTCCGTTCAACGTGGGAGTGTGTGGAGACACTGGCCTCTTTGGGGGTACTACGTGCTCTTGTGTCCATTGCAGTTGCACATCGCATTCCTTGTGGGCAACGTCCTGTCAAACGCACACTGCAGCATGTGCTTCGGACTCATGTATGTTATGATTGTCCGACCAGATCATTGGATGTGCGGATGTGTGCACGGTGCACTCGCGCGTTCAAGGCGAGCTACGAGTCTACGACTGTGCCCGTGCGTCGGTATCAAGTCGTCTAAGCTAACGGCACCTGCACCCTTCCCTCCAGACCCGTTGTCGCAATAACTTGCTGTTCATTTACTACTAGTCGGGGGCTATTGCCTTATCATATTCAGCCGTTTTCATTGAGTGCTAGTTACTAGTTTGTCGTGATCCGACATCATTAC
>JBBPOJ010000805.1:0-20070 GCA_038091395.1 Leccinum rimulosum
GGGTTCGCCGCACGAAATGCACCAGACGTAGTGGGGACGATCGTGCAAATTGGAGTTTAAACTCCGATATTTCAGTCACGTGTTGTGAGTCCCACTACGGATGGGTACGAGACTACACCTTGCTTGCACTGCAAGGTTCTATCATGTTCGAATTTCGTACCCATGAAACACCAACACGTGACCGTTCACGTGATGGCTAGGTAACTTTTTGACCATTACAAGTTACTTCTCAGTCTTCGTCGGAACCCGCTACGTTTCCTCTTTCCCCTGGCTCCATGCCCACAACTCCTCTCCATTCTTTTCCCAACCACACGGTTGCAATACGCTCGACGGCGGCGCACCCTTTTACGACGTATAAACATGCGCCGACGGGAAATAGATGAGCCTCGGCTGCCTCTTTGACCGTGCACATCGATTTGGACAAACGCGGCACGTCACTATCTACAAACTCATGATACCCGATACGGTGGAGACTCGGATCTTGCAGGTGAGAATGACCAAGGCTCTACCTCTTTCTACTATCGCCACCCCTATCTGTTAAAGATCCTGTACTTGGAATGACCCATGGCTGACATTCCCTTTCTCTTCATATTAGCTTCAGGATGCTAAACGGGCACTCGCCCAGGCGGCCCTAAGCGGTGACAAGATCAAGAATATGAACTTGGCATTGACGATTTGTTAGCACTGTTCAGAGAAGGTGGACGGGATGATGACGATGATGACTAAAGCGCGACGGTGGACGCGAGAACTTTTGGTTTTCTTTCTTTCTTTTGCATTTGGAATATCATCTTATGTGGGATATGTACGATAACGACAGGATAGGTTGATACATGAGAATATGGAAATATTTGTATGATGCTGACACTAGGCAGCCGTCGACGCGGACCGATCAGTTTGGACTCAGTAAGTATAGATGCCGTCCAGGACACAACCAAACATGGGAAGAAAGGTTGACTTTTCATGGTTAAAGTGATTGCATACTATGCAGAGTTCGAAACTCATTGCCTGGTCGGTGAAGAAGCCGCACGGAGATACGAAAACGTGGAATCGACTCATCACGATCAATTGAAAGATGTTGAATGTATCGTCACAATCGACTAACCACGATATATGGCATATATATCATGGCAACAAATTCGGGAGTCCACTTCCGGAAACAAGGTGTCTAATAATATCGCTTGTCCAAAAAAAAAAAAGGAAACAAGGTGTCCTTTCTCGTCGATTCGAGCCCAAGTTGTACGGCGTTGTGTTACAAACTCACATTAAGGCACCTTCGCGTCGGGGAGTCCGTTAATTGAGATTGAGTCACCGTGACCGACAGGTCCAGTGAGAAGCGTACATAGAAAGGTTCTCTCTGAGTCGAACGGCGGCGAAAATGGTTGCCGTAATTATTGTGTTTGCGGCACACCTGGTCACCCGCTTCCGTCGGCTCCAACGGAATACTTATGTCATAAGCAGCCTGAGTCACTGAGGCTTTATGTATATCCTGATAGCACTTGTTAAACAGTTATTATGCGCCACAGTATACTTACATACCGGGGGTCCAGAATCGCTCATTTAATCTTTTCAGGGGTAATCATGCTGTGTGGGGTGACTGAACTGACAGGGGAGGGGAGAGACGGGGAAGTTGGAAAACTGGGGCGTTAGAAACTTGTATCGTGTTTACAGGGATGACGGAGAACGCCCAGATTGCGGTTTGGGGGGAGCGGTGTTGTCATTTCGACGGGAACTAATAATTCTGAATCGCGTCAACACATTGACACACACACTCACCCCCATCATCCGTCCGACGTCAACGATGCGGGCATGCATATGTGTCAATTGTTACTTATCACCCGTCAGGGTAATAGGTCCAGGTGAGTCCACTCGTAGGCGCGCGCACCCTGACGTGAGCCAGGAAGCGAATTTTAAAGTTGTGATAAAGGTGACGATGTCGTTGACGGAGTCACTGATCCTAAGTTACTATGCAGCAGTCGTATAGTGGCGGACCCAGTAACGTTTTGTGCTTACTTTCTCTCAAGAAAGTGGGTTATGGTGTAGCGGATATCAATCGTGCTGGCAGGTCTAGATCTGCTGAAACCATGCGAAGGGGGAACCGACTGTATGTATTATGACACACCGCTTCATCATGCAGACGGTCAACCCGTCACGCGGCCTGGGATCTGAGTCTAACCTACCAATCACCCTGCGTCACGTCCAGTACTATTGACAAAGTAAATAATGCGTGTAAGTATATGTATCCAAAATATCCCATAAACTATATGCCAGTCGCGGAGATCACCACGCCAGGATGTATGTAGCTCTAAGACCCGAGAGTAATCATAATGACCCTTGCCCTCCTTGCCCTGCCCATCCGCCAAACGCGTGCGGCGCTCCCGGTTGCCAGTGATGCTGTTGATTGAAGAACGGCATAGCTCCAGTCGCACTCTGAGGAGACGCTTCCGAAAATCCAACCTGCTGCATCTGCATGGCCGTGAATGGGTTCGTTGAGGGTGCTGCGAGCGGTACCTGCATCGGAGCACCGATCGACATATAGGGGTTCTGCACTAACCCAGCCGTAGCGGGAATCGGTGCGGAGAAGAATGGTGTGGACTGGAAAGACGGCGTGGACATCTGCGATGGGACATACGGAAGGGGTGGTGTGTGTGACAAGGTCAGAGCTGGAAGCGTCATGATTGGTCGCGCAGAGGGCGTCGAGGGTGTGGACATGCTCATAGACAAGGGCACGTGCGACGACGAAAATGAATTCGAGTTCGTGGAAAAGGTGGTTCCATTCCCTGGGGACGATGGGAATGGTACATGATTAAATGGATTCAGCATGCCAAGGTGCAGCCCGGGACTGGGCAAGACACCGGTAGGCACGAAGTGAAACTGTGGGTCGGGTGTGGCTACCGATATCGGGCTGGCAACGAGTGGCCCGGTCGCGTTGGATTGACCAAGGGATAAATTCGAGAATGGGTTCGGGGCGCTTCCGAATGTTGTCGGTTGTTGTTGGACCGGGGCCTGCGGCTGGGAAGGTAGAGACGGTATGGAAGCCATTGGACTATACTGGAGCGGAAGCGAGAAATGTTGGGAAGGTCCTTGCAATGAAATCAGATCCTCCCATACTGGTCCGATGGGTTTCTCCGCGGAAAGTTGTGTCGCTGCGGGCGGTCTTAGTGAGGATGATGCAACAAGTTTACCGGAAGTGCTCAGTGGAGGGAGAGGCTGCGAGGCAGATCGCGTGGGAGGTTTGTGGAACTTGAAACTTGGCGGCATGTTTTCAGGTGTTTTCAGTGGTAGGGGAGGACCGGGCGACGTCTTTCGGCTGATTTGTAGCGCATCTGTCAATGGAGTGGAACGAGACCGGAGAGCCGTGGATGCTGCCCAAGAGTCACCGGCACCCACGGCAGGCTGGGAAGTAGCACCAGACTTTCGGTCCATGAACCGCTTGAACTGATATTTCGCTAGGAAAACTCTTGTAAGCGAACTGAATGAAGAGAAACGTTTTTCCTGCCTACACCGTATAAACTTCTCAAGCTCAGAGTCACGTTCCGAGTCCATCATATTCGTGGGTGGAGGGTGGCGGGCCTCGTTGGGGTTGTATACAGCGCATTTGACTTGGCGTTCCCATTCTCTTTCATGACCTTGAGTAAGGAGATTAGATCAACTGTTTTCATCCAATAAGGGCATATTATAGCTGACTTCGACTTGTTCCTTGGTCCACTCATCTACTAGCTAGGGCCCAAGCTGAGAAAGTACATCGAAGCGGTTTCAAAGCACGTCCAAACATACACATATACGACGGTGCTGCGTCATTCTTGTATATTCACCTTGTTTTTGTTTCTGGATTCGGACGCGTGCGCAGTCCCCGTTATTTAGGGTTTTCATTTAGGGGGACGAAAGCAGCCGTTGAACGTTGAACGTTGAACCGCGATACGGCCAAGTCGCCGAGACGGAACTCATCGGAGATCACCGAAATGAAATTACAAAGGTTTCTTTGTTTCCCGCCGGCCGGGTTCCAACGTCAAGATTCGCCGGTTGACGGAATCACGATTGGTACTGATGGGCCTATGATCTTGGCGATGCTCGGCGATAGGCAATCGCTGTGCAAGGAACGAAAAACGACTACGATGGCTCTTTGTCTGCCGTTGGATCGATCAGTTGATTTGTAGGATTTTTACAAGGCATCACGTTCTCCCGGGTTGAAGATCGAGAGGCCACTTTGACTAGTACTAGTAACTAGAACGTTGGGAACGTTTCGAGCTTGCATCCCTTAGGGAGCTCTGGACTTCAGAGTTCCCCGACACTTGTGGGAGAATGTCCAGTGTTTCGTATCGTTTCTCTCGTTTCTTTCTTCTTTTTTTTCCTTTCCGTCTTTCTTCTTTTCTTTGTTCCCGTTCTTCCTCCGAGTCTTTCTTTCCTTTTTATTCGGCGAGCAACAAACTTGAGGCCGATAGCGTCGGCATTTCCCGAGTCCTAAATTCGTACAAGCAACCAATTTTGCTACTCAGGCCCCGAGTCGCAACACTTCAGCCAGGGCTGAGCAGGTTGCGCGAGAAGTTGTACTTGGCTTCCAGTCGCGAGACGACGCGGATAGAAGACATCGCATACTGTCTGTTTGGTATCTTCGATGTCGCACTCCCGGTCATATATGGGGAGGGCACGCGAGCAGTCCGTCGTCTTCTGCAGTACATCTTGACCCAATCGGGTAACGTCACACTTCTCTCCTGGACTCAGGTTGGAAGCTCCAGTAATAGTGCTAATAGCTACCTCCCTGCCGACCTCACTGTCTATGACCAGATCGAGCCCCCTCACGTTCCGCAGTCGATCGGGACCGACGAGATGGACGGGATGATCATGGCCTTGCAATCATCCTTGCCCAACCCCCTGCTCGCCGTTCAGTTGTACGAGCGACTGTATGACCTTCCCCCTCCTTCGATCATCACTGGTCGACTACGCCTTCCTGGATTTGTTTTCTCCCTGACATCCCTTACCGCTATCACAGCGAAACCTGGATCGGACTCGTTCGTTCATGTTTATCATGCGACTGCGCCCGTCCTCGGCGACGTACGCATCGAGACCAACGACGACTTGGTCGGAATGCACGGTTTGATCTTCATCCACCCTTGGATCAGTCCGCTTCTGAATAGGGATTTCACCGGCGGGGCTGCTCAGTTTGACCTAGCTATGCGTGCCTTACGGCTGGTCGTTCGACTGAAGCAGCCGTTCGGTGCGCTGTTGCTTGCTTCGGAGGAGCGCGCGCTGTATAAACGTGTCGCGACGGACGGTTTTATCAATGTTCAGATCCGAGCAGAGACGGCGTTGGAGGAGATGATGGATAGAGTGCGTATAGTAGATGTTCAGTAGTCGTGGATTGTTATTAGCTTCCATTATCGCATACGTGGACTCCTTCATATCGCTTTCTGGGCCTATCAGTATCTACACTATCGGAGTGACCTTCAAACCATATCTTTGTCGTGATTGTACCGTGCCGATATGAGCTTTTCATTCTTTCGTTTTACCTCTCTCGTCTCGTCGTCATTTGTAATGTAGAGAGCCAACGTACGTCGACCATCCACCCGCCCTTTTGTGCTGCCACACAGACCCGGTTAGGCCAGCTAAGCGAGTTCATGGACATGCACGCCAGGGATTTGCTGCTGTCCGACAGGATGCTGTTTATGGATTGTCCGATCCAGTGGTTGGATCCGATCGCGCAGATCCCCCGTCTGTACACCGATGCGATACGCGTGAAGCTCGACGCGACGCCGTGTTGTCCGTCGCCCTTTTACAAGTTACTAATTTTGGCTTATTTCATCTAATTTCGACTAATTTTGTCTTATTTGGCTCATCATATTTGCAAGCCTGAATCACTGTGCGACGCACGGTGCGTGACGTCAGTACTTCAATATTTCAATTCTCACCGGCACCTATCCTACCCCAGCCGACGATGATGCGACAATGACTCATCAACGACAGCGGTGCCAACGCCTCGACGACATCAACATCAACAACGACACGTCACAGCGGCAGCGCCGATGTCGACGACGCGCTCTCCCTCTCCTCCTCTCCCTCCTCCCTCCTCCTCTCCCTCTCCACCCCGCGTGTCCCAACGGACGTGCACCATCGATGACGAAGACAATGTAACGCCGGCGACAACAACGACGCAACGACGATGACATCGTCAACGATGTGCCCTCTCCCTCTCCACCAGCGTGTCCCAAGGGGCGCTCACCGTCGACGATCATGCAACTGGATGCGACCGTTCGTGATGACGATGTGATGGCGCATCGACGCCGTGACCGATTGGCGATACGGATGACGAACGATGTGTCGACGACTCCACTGGCACGGCAGGGGTTCGAATGAGTCGAACGACGAGACGACGCGACAATGAGGCGGGACTCGACGAGTCGGTGACGACAATGGGACGGGACTGGCACGGCGGCATGTAGGCAAGAGCACGGTGCGGGTCATCCGTGAGTGTTTTCTATTTTGTTTCTATTTCTATATTATTTTGTTTCTTTTTCTTTTTCTTTTCGCTCTCGTTCAACCACCTCCCCATCCGCGCGCTCACCACTACTACCACCATCATCCTGCACAGCGACGAACACGACGCAACGACACGAACGACGACGACACGACAACGGCGACGTGACAAAAGTCATGCCGACGAGGTCGCGACGAGGGGACGCGGCGTCGATGACGTGAACGGAGATGGAGATGAGGACGAGGAGGACGCGCATACGCCGTTGATGACACGAACGACAACGACGCGACAACTGTCGCAACGACGAGGATGCGATGACGGGACGCGGCGTCGACGCCACGAACGGGGATGGAGACGACTGGCGACACGGACGACGATGCGACATCGACGTCAACGTCGTCATCCCCGCTCTCACAGCCAGCGCGCAGCAGCAATCACTGCCGTTGTCGCCTCTCGCTCCCTCACCTCGTCGCCCCCGCCCTCACCCCCTCACCTCAACGACAAATCGATGACACAACATCAAAAAAGTTGTATATGTAGTATAGCATACACAGTGTAGTATAATTATTACTAGACTGAACCCCGACCCCAGCAGAGAATGAGAAACCATCATCATACTGTACCAGTGGGGTTGTAAGTGTTAGGTGATTCAGGTTCCGACGTGCCGTGTCATGCCGGGACGCCACTGGACCGTCTATTCTGCTTTGAAGTGCTTTGCGAACTTTGCGAGCCTATGGGAGCGTCGGACTCAGGCAATGCCCAGCACAGCAGAGCCACGGAGCAGCAGTGCCGACGCCGAGCTGTGCCGTGCCCCTCTCCTAGCACAGCTCGGAGCCGGAACGGACGAAAAGCACGTGGGGTGCACACGCTGTGCAGCTCCGCAGCATAATATAATAGATATAAATCACTAACACGTGACTGTTCACGTGAATGACGCGATACAAGTTAGTATCAACCAACGCGAAAGTGTTGCTATAGTAGTGGCTGACCTTGTGATCTGTAATCAGTACAGGCGTATGCGGGAGTTATTGGCGGTTGGGTGTGTCGTGACCGTGGTCTTCATTCGCTCACGTTCGGGGGGAGACTGCTTTGCCGGATAGACTCGTGAGAGTGGCTTCGGAAATGTGATACCTGAATTCTTCAAAGCCTCCGAGCAAATGGTGTGTCTCCCAGCGGGTCAGCGCATGCATGCATATCGACCAACGCGGCTGTCCTTCCGCAAGCAAGGTTTGGGCCGACACCGTCGGCTTTTCCCGAGTCCAGAAATGGATGGGTTGTGAGAAGAGCCGACTCTGCACCGTGACTGACTGCCACCTAGTACTCTCACACCAAGACCCAGCACGGGCCGCTACATAAAGAAATATAGTTGCGTGCCGTGTACTTCCCCGTGAGTTCTGCTCTTAGTCCCACTGCTCGTGATCTGCCAACAGATATGCGCCTTCGATCGTTTATTTCACCAATAGCCGCACTCGGCATTGGGGCGGCGGTCTCACTGGTTCATGCAACGTCGTCGTTCGCTGACGCTGACACACTCACAAGGACGAGGCAATTAACGTTCCATTCCCAGATCCAGGACAATACCAATCTTCGCTATGTCGCGAATTCTGGGATTTGTGAAACCACGCCGGGCGTGACCCAGTATTCGGGCTACATTGATGTTGGAACGAACATGTCGATGGTGAGCATCACATGATGAGACATCGGGGATAGACGCTGACGCACGCTTTGGATGTGACAGTGGTTCTGATTCTTCGAGGCCCGCAATTTGCCCGAGACTGCTCCGTTTCCGTTCACTCTGTGGTAAGTCCGAGAGTGTCACAAGATTGTGAACGGCAATGGTGAAATCTCATGTCCTTGCGTGCAAGGTTGAATGGCGGCCCAGGATGTTCTTCTATGATCGGTCTCTTCCAAGGTGAGTTTCCAGGGTGATAGTGAGGAGGTGGCGGATACAAGTTGATCGTTTGCAGAGAATGACCCGTGTAATGTGAACGAAGATGGAACGTCAACGGTTATCAACCCATACAGGTGAGCATCATCTCATTCAATCCAAGATTTTATGGAGTTTGCACAAGCGCTGCAGTTGGAACAACGTGAGCAACAGTATGTGGTGCCCTGTTTTCACTTTGTATCGCGACTCATTCACCATTTAGTGATCTACATTGACCAGCCGATCGGTACTGGACTCTCTTATGGAACAGTCACGGTCAACAGCACGGAATCTGCCGCACCCTTTGTATGTAAAGCGTTCCAAATACTTTTTGAGAGCCAACTGTTCTCAGAATATGCCAGTCGAGAGTACGTACCACGGATGCCTTCTCTCGCGCCGAATGTCATGACCACTGGATATAACTAGGTTCGTCTTTGCAACGGAGAGCTACCGCGGTCACTATGGACCCAGTTTCGTGACATACTTTGACGAGCAGAACGCCTTGATTGCGAGCGGCGCGATCGAGGGCGAACCCAGTGCGCTTATGATCAACAAGTATGTTGCATGTTGCCGCGGTCGGATGCGTGTTGCGATTGAACGGTTATTGGTGCAGTGGTTGGTACGACCCATTGATCCAGAACATTGCCTATTACACGTTTGCAACCGATGCCCCGGGATACGGTCAACTTCAATCCGACGCCGTGTTGATGAACGTCTCCGAGGCCCTTTATGGCCCGGACGGATGTGTTGACCGAGAAGAAAACTGTTACAACGCCGGTAACTCCACAAAATCGAACAAGATCTGTCGTCGAGCAGATAATTACTGTGTACGTAGCATCCTTGTTGCTCACGTTTGATCCTCGATGCTGCAGATTAACTATGTCTTCAGCCCAGCTGTTGGAGACCTCGACTCGTATGATCTCCATCAGAATTCTTCAGCTTTGTTTCCCCCAGAATACTACGTGGACTACCTGGGGCTTCCGGAAGTTGTGAGCGCGATTGGCGCCGAGAGTACTTATCAAGAGTGTCCCGATGCACCTTACAAACTGTTTGTCAAGACAGTAGACGTGTGGCTCCTTTGAATATCTCAAGCCTCCCACCGTGTATCCCAGCTGACATATCCACTCTAGGATGCACGCACATGGCTTCCGCAGCTCTCCGAGCTGGCAAACTCTGGATTGAAGATCTTCATCTGGGTATGTGGAGCTCATCATGTTTATATCCCTTGAACATGTTGAATCGTCATTTCACACCAGGCTGGTGATGCCGATATTAAGTACGTGTGTATCCACATCATTCTGTTGCTGACCATTGACTACTTCCCCATAACGTAACAGCTGCAACTGGCTTGGCGTACGTCGTTTCGTGTTTCATTGTTCGTGTTTTCTGAATCCCCATAGGGTTATGCCTCCGTGCTTGCCATGGATTGGTACGGAAACGAGACATTACATGACACGCCACTCACCAACATCACGCTCGACGGCACCCCTGTCGCTGCCGTCGCCAAGGTGGACAACTTTTCCTTTGCGTGTGTTTCGTTTCGTTTGGTAATCGTCATATACGCTGATTCGTCCATTCGAAAACAGGAGGGTATATGCTGCTGGTCACGTGGTGCGTCGAGAGGGACCCTCACGAATTGGTGAATTGTGTTTGCTGAACTTCGCGTCTTTAGGCTGCCTTCCAACCCGCGGCTGCTCTGGAGATCTTCACCCAGGTCATCAACAAGGAGCCTCTCCATTCGGCGTAATGGCTGGGGGAAGTGTATGCCAAAGGCACATCTGTTACGCGTATCATGGAATACCTGATAAATATCACAAGTTATCGCTTGTGTTTTCGAGGCGTGCACATTGTTTAGATCGACGGATTGATGTCGCTGACGCTCATAGTGGCATTCGCCTGACCATTCAGGCAATGAGACAAATCAAGAAACTTGAACTGCATGACAGTGTCCGCAACTAAAAGTTCGGAATATGGCCTGGAGTTTCATTGGTTCCCCCGCGGGCCGCGTGACGGGGGCGGCAGCTGCGTGTGAACATTGCATGGCGAGCGATATGGAAGTTAACTAGTTGCGGAAACGTCTCCGCCAGTTGTAACTTGTCACTCCCGGTCGCTCGTCCAACCTTCCCAGACGAGACGACGAGACGAAACGGCGTGCTAGCACCCACCATGTCAACAACGACGAAACGCCACGACACGACGAACAAGTTGTTGATAGTTGTTAGTACCACTGGCAGATAATAGCACGGAAGAAGCTTACTTACTAATACGGCAGAACAAGTTGAACCACGACGCATCCAGTACGTCGTCGCCCGCCTCTCGAATCCAACAGAGTCCTCTGACCTACTTATATCTGCTTGGTCGTAAGTGCAGCTAAGTCGTGTTTCGCGTTTAAGTTTATTATAATTCAATAGCAAAGGAATTTGCTGATCGGCGGCCGGCCCCCGCGTATTAATAACCTGGGGTCATCAAAATTGATCCAGGCTGGGCTGATCGTATTTCCAGCCACCGGAACATTTAAACACTTGTGGGTGTACGAGCCAATTTCATGCGGGTTGGCAGTGATTCCGAGTCTGCGACGCCATCAGGTCGTGAACGGATCCTTTTCGTACCAACGTTACGACCATGCATTCTTGAACAAGGTGTGTTGTCGCTTCTGGGAAAAAATAGTTCTAGCGATAGCTCACGTGCTCACGTTTGGGGGCGAAATAGCTCCACTTCAATTCGCAAATGAACCCGCCCCTCCGGAGTTGGAGATGTATCATAATTAGATCAAGAATGTGATCGGTGTCAACCCGACATTTTGATGAGTGTTTGTTCACTCTTCGATGCCGATACTGCTGTGGATCCGTTCACTTGGAACTAGTTGATCTTCGCGTATGTGCTGTTTAGTTCTATTGCACTGGTTATTATGCGCTCGCTTATAACATGGTTCACGACATTGTAGAGGTGCTCGGTGCATGTTTCAATGGTGAGACGACTTTTGCCAACTTTGTGAAAACTTTGGTTGCTTCACCGTCTTCCACCGTCTTCCTACTACTAGTACCTCTGATACGCACTGGCACAAGCCAGTCTGTCGATCGATCCCTCATTACCAGATCATAGTTCAATTCAATGATGTGCATCGAAGGCGTGTTCAGATTGGCCACAGGCTGCTCCCCCCATCTCAAATCCTTAGCTTCCCTGATTGCCTTCGTCGGCGTGGGTGCCGTTAGTAAGTCTGTCGTTCGTTCAATTCAACGATGCTCATCGAAGGCGTGTTCGGAATCCGGATTGGCCACAGGCTGCTCCCTCGATTTCATTGCCTTAGCCTCACTGATCTCCGTCGTCGGCGTGGGTGCCGTTGGTAAGTCTGTCGTTTTTGACGAGGGGTTGGATATTGAACTCCTTGGGAGGTAAAATGTCTGTGGATTCGGCCAGGCTGCTCCCTCTATTTCATTGCCTTAGCTTCCCTGATTGCCGTCGTCGGTGTGGATACCATTGGTAAGTTTGTCGTTCGTTCAATTCAACGGTGTTCATCGAAGGCGTGTTCGGAATACGCTTTAGTTTGGATATATTCGCCGACTTGTTCTCATTACTAGATCGTCGTTCAATTCAACGGTGTTCTATGGCCATCATATTTTCCCTCAAGGAGCCACTCTCTATTGGATCACTTTGTGCCCTCTTCGAGTCGGAGACAGACATCAAGAAGCGAAAGCCCCAAAGGAAGAGGTGATCCCGCCGAACGTAAACAGAAGGTATCTCCTCCGATCGCAAGGTAACGTGTATTTTTGGTCCACTGAGGGCACATCATGCGAGTTGCCTCTAGCTTGATTCCGTCCTCATAGTTGGGGCTGCCGTTTTCCCAGACGGCCTCCGGGAGTCTGAATAACCATGTTTCTCCGCGCGTAAGTCACCTTTCTTCTTTGACTTCTTCAACTATTTTCTGTGGAATGACTTTCTGACGAGTGGGTTGGGTCTTGGAATATAGGTAATGCAAATTATGTCCTCTTCGCCACCCACGGCATCAAAAATAGACGAATATCTCGTTAACATTGCACAAACGTATGGTGTCAGATGATGGGTTCCTGAACCCCGGAGAAAAGATCTGTACGTCCAATCAAGACAGCAATCTGAACCCTAGGATCTATCTGATTGCGGTAGCGCCAACGTCATTTCGGAGATCGTGCGCGTGGATGTCAAGTTCGCCACCCGTCGTGGATCTTCCACGTTTGCGCGAGATATGTGCAGATTCCTTTTCAACGTTTCCCCAGACCTTTTCATACTACTCGGAAATGAATCGGAGAGCACGCACTCGGGCAAATGCCCACTCAACCCCACCGCATCCGACACCATCCGCATCCCATGTGCATCCAATCCCGACACACGGCTAGCACTGCTCAAAGGCGACAGCGACTCATCTGCGCGATACCAGAGATTCGTCTCGAGTCGAATCCCAATGGCAGTCCAGATCCAACGTCATCACCGCCGCATCCGTCCACATCAACGGATCTCGCTTCCCGACCTCAGCGTCATCCGACGACACTCCTCCCTTCCAGAGCGTTTAACACGCCCTAGCACATCATGCCCATCTCTCTGCCCTTTTGCGTCTTCTCTCGTGGGAGAGATTGCTGAGATGGAGGAAGAGGAAGAGAGGAAGGTTTGGACGAGAAAATTAAGCGAGCGGATTGAATGGGCGGATGGTGAACTTGCTATCAGTCTTGTACGTTGTTTCTTCCATTCTTTTCGTGCTTGCGCGTCGACGCGTTGATGCTCGTTGGGCCCGCTAACACTCGATAAACTCATGACAGCATGCCACCGGGCTCGATCCAGCCATTCCATATTACTCATAGTCAGTATAAACTCTGTTCCGCGTATCTTCTTTCCGCAGTGGTCGGGAGGTTGACTCATGCTCACGGTTCTTTGTGCAGCCGTTGGCTCGCGCCGTTATTGGCACAGACTCTTCTTTTGCCCTCCTTGCCCCTTATTTGGGACGTGCTCTCTTCCCGTCCAATGCGCACACGCGACATCAACCCGAAACTCGAATACCTTGTCGATATATGTTCGGCGCTTCTTGTGCGTACATGCGCGCCTCTCTTTAGGTATGTGTCGAAACTATCTGAAGACTTCCAAGCCACTCTGATTGACGCACTGTTCCCTTACCCATTTGTTTCGCCTAGGCTGGGGAAACCAGAGAATAATGTACCGGGTCTTTGGACACAAGAACACGCGACACTTCGACCTCCTTCACCTCTTCGTCCATGGGAACTCAGTGATGCTTTTACCGAGGGCATTGCGCTTCTCACATCCTACTACCCGATCGATGCAGCGGGCGGAATAGATTTATTCAAACCGCTTCGGATCTTGCGCAAAAATGAAACGAAGCTAGGGATAGAGAAAAGGAGCGAGAACGCGAGAACGTTGGATTCGGAGCGCGGATTCAGCAACAGATATTGAAGGGCTTTACGAATCAGGTTGCAGATGGGAGCCGGGAGGAAGAGAAGGAGGAGGAGGAGGAGGAACACTATGAGGAATCAGGGGAGCACGATGGCGGGAACGAGACGGAGACGCCTGCTGTGCCGACGCTGACGTCGATGCTTGCGACTAGTACGGAGTGGAGGGGGATTACGAATCAGCTAATGTTTGGTACTCCCGGCGTTGAAAACAACATGGGCTAGGGAGAATCAGAAGTAACGAGATAGTTATTACGGCTTGCTTTATTACGAAAAAAAAATCTGTGAGAACTGATCTACTTGACGGGACCTACGACGACGTCTCCTTACCCCCCTCGCTACCTTCCCCGACTGATCCATTATCCCCAACCGACACGCTTCTCGGCCGAATATCAGATTCCCTTTTCAACGTTTCCCCAGACCTTTTCATACTACTCGGAAATGAATCGGAGAGCACGCACTCGGGCAAATGCCCACTCAACCCCACCGCATTCGACACCATCCGCATCCCATGTGCATCCAATCTCGACACGCGGCTAGCACTGCTCAAAGGCGACAGCGACTCATCTGCGCGATACCAGAGATTCGTCTCGAGTCGAATCCCAATGGCAGTCCAGATCCAACGTCATCACCGCCGCATCCGTCCACATCAACGGATCTCGCTTCCCGACCTCAGCGTCATCCGACGACACTCCTCCCTTCCAGAGCGTTTAACACGCCCTAGCACATCATGCCCATCTCTCTGCCCTTTTGCGTCTCCTCTCGTGGGAGAGATTGCTGAGATGGAGGAAGAGGAAGAGAGGAAGGTTTGGACGAGAAAATTAAGCGAGCGGATTGAATGGGCGGATGGTGAACTTGCTATCAGTCTTGTACGTTGTTTCTTCCATTCTTTTCGTGCTTGCGCGTCGACGCGTTGATGCTCGTTGGGCCCGCTAACACTCGATAAACTCATGACAGCATGCCACCGGGCTCGATCCAGCCATTCCATATTACTCATAGTCAGTATAAACTCTGTTCCGCGTATCTTCTTTCCGCAGTGGTCGGGAGGTTGACTCATGCTCACGGTTCTTTGTGCAGCCGTTGGCTCGCGCCGTTATTGGCACAGACTCTTCTTTTGCCCTCCTTGCCCCTTATTTGGGACGTGCTCTCTTCCCGTCCAATGCGCACACGCGACATCAACCCGAAACTCGAATACCTTGTCGATATATGTTCGGCGCTTCTTGTGCGTACATGCGCGCCTCTCTTTAGGTATGTGTCGAAACTATCTGAAGACTTCCAAGCCACTCTGATTGACGCACTGTTCCCTTACCCATTTGTTTCGCCTAGGCTGGGGAAACCAGAGAATAATGTACCGGGTCTTTGGACACAAGAACACGCGACACTTCGACCTCCTTCACCTCTTCGTCCATGGGAACTCAGTGATGCTTTTACCGAGGGCATTGCGCTTCTCACATCCTACCCGATCGATGCAGCGGGCGGAATAGGCCGGGTTCTTCAAACCGCTTCGGATCTCGCGCAAAAATGGAACAAAGCTTGGGATAGAGAAAAGGAGCGAGAACGCGAGAACGTTGGATTCGGAGCGCGGATTCAGCAACAGATATGGAAGGGCTTTACGAATCAGGTTTCAGATGAGAGCCCGGAGAGGAACACGATGAGGAATCAGGGGAGCACGATGACGGGAACAAGACGAAGACGCCTGCTGTGCCGATGCTGAGCTGCCGTCGCCGCCGTCGCCCCTGTCCGAACGACGATCGTCGATTTGAAATCTATTTCGAGTCTTGCTCGAGGTATCAAGTTGATGCAACACAGTCCCATCTATTATATTGATCCTCCAGAGGGTCGATACTCAGTAGGCATGTCTTGTCAGCTTGGATCTGGCGTCATCTCACTCCTTTCAGTTGTACAGCATGTTCTGGGCTGTGCGTAGGGCTTCCAGCTGCTACGACCGCACACGAGGAAGCTGCGTGATATAAGCGCTTTCCGGGGCTGATGATAGCCACGACGAGATCAGAGACGAACCGTGTGACCTGCCCCCCCGTCATACGACACCTTGTCACTTCATCACTCCGCCAATCGCAAGGCAGATGTACATGTCAGCTCCTCTACCTCTCGTGGCCCATACGCTGGTCTAGGATCTAACAGTAACATTGTCGACGATTCCCCCGCAAGTTTCGAGCAACCTAACGCGAATGTCAATAAATCATTGCCATCACGGCCATCATCGGTCGACTCCGCCTCGTTGACTCCAGAAAACGGCGGCTCTGCACTTGCCCAGGTACTACGTGCTAGCAAGAACTTTTCCTGGCTATCCCTCTTGCCCTTTGCATCCGTTCTCTCTACTAGGCGAGTTCGCGGATCCGTTCTGTCGGCGATATATGATCTCGTCGTCCAACCTTCTCGCCAAAGCAATAAGCAACCAAAAATGTGCACGGTTTACTCGACTCCATGGCGGAAAGCTGCATAGGAACGAGCTCTCCCTGGCTGCCATTCTCCAGGAACGCTCGATTGCGGACCACACGCCGATGTATTGGGCTATATCGCGAGGAGTGGCTTGTGGCCCTATTGATCGATTCTCAGCCCTTGTCTATCCCAACTGTATCCAATATTCGACGGGCATGTCTCGCCAGCTCAAATCAGACATTGTTCCATGTACTGCCAATGTTTCGAATCCGCGAGTCCGTATGTTTCATTTATCTCTCAGCCTTGCGTTGGAAAGCGAATGACATATTCGATAGTCGCGATCGCACTAGAGTCGTATCGGCTGCGGCTGTTGGTCATTCGCAAAATGTGCTTATAACGTGAGCAGAATAGGTCTACTTGATCCATTTACCACGCATTGATGCTGCGATTCCAGATGAGTCACCCCGATCCAACCACCGTCGCGGAGCACATCGACCGCTTTGTCGTGTCCCGGCTCAGTTTGACATCATGGACGTTGAGAATGCACGCACTCGAAGGCAGCAACGCGAGTCATCTCATCCGTTCATACTCGGGTCCACGAACCCGTTGCGGGCAAACGAGATGTGTGCGCGGCATTGGCGAACCTTCAGCCATTCTTCCGGTGACGCTCGCGCATTTGGGGCGGACAATTACCCTCCGAGTCACTGTGAGGGCGGGTGAACCAGCACGCGGCAGGCTGCCAAGATGGTGAGATGGAGAGAATGATATCCGGTAGGGAGGCCGGTTCAAGGTAAGGGAAATTACCTCCTGCTCCACGTCACTACATCTTGTTTGTGGCAGTTCATCTCTCTGCGGTGCAGATATTGTCAGGAGACTCCATCGGGTGTTCAAGTGGTCGCTCCTCGGCTGTCATGCCCATTCAATCAGATATGACCCGGTGCCAGTTCTCAGCCCCTTTGGACCAGGCCTGACAAGGAAAAATGTGACGAGGTGCTCTTCGGTTCAGACCGCACCCATAGCTATAGCACTTTCCGTCTGGACTGCTCTTGCCAGATTCATTCACACACACAAGTGGTTTGCCACATCGGCCAGTGTGTAATGATCGTGATGCGCAATCGAGCCCCGGACGTCAAATGCTACCTGGAGTCTATTGCGTCCTACGGTTTTTACGTGCTCGAGGCAATGTGTTCAGTCGTGGGTCGGCCCAGAGTACTTTTCCTCTCTCTCTTTTCCCTTGCAAGGGAGAGGAAAATGGTCGTGCGCCGCACGAGTCTCCGGGCAGGGTAGTATACACCCGAGAGTGGATATATTCATATGAAGGGCAGATGTGATCTGGGCCTGGAATGCAACACCTCCTCCAAACTCCGAGCTCATCGACGATGGCCCCTTCGGCCACCTCGACTGTGCAGCAATCAGAAACAGAAACAGAATGCCAACCCACCAATGCCTCTTGACTCTCTACTAGTGCTGCTCGTTCGATGATGCACGAAGACGTCGATATTGAAGCCGAGGAAGATGAAGCCGAGGAAGATGAAGCCGAGGAAGATGAAGACGTGGTCGTGGTCGTGGTCGGTGACTCGCCTGCCAAGAAGGAGGGCACGCACACCATGTGAAGTCCAGGGACATGCTTGTAGTCCTGTCCTGATGCGTCGGAGGATCACCGCACGTACCGACAAGCCAACCACATTGCACGAACTCGCCATCCGAGTCACGGATGGTGCACCTAGTACGTCATCTGCGAAAGCCAGCGGTGGGAAGGATCAGGCCGGCCTTGGACGAGATCAGGCTGCGGCGTTTAGTACTCAAGATCAGTCTACTGTACCATCTCAGCCACAGATGCAGACGAAGGGCAAAGAGAAAGAACGAGACAATCGGCAATCGCAAGATACTTCTAGTTCCACTAGTACGAGCGAGGATGAAGTCGAGGAGGAAAGAACCCGAAGTGGAGACAAGTTCTGCAGCGCCGACATCTTGTTTCAGTACACCTCGAACAGACTTGAGGGATAACCTGACCGGTTGTATGGATATCACGCAGGTGGCCGCTGGAGGGTTTTCGTCAGAAGCACCAGTTGATCGGGGTGGAGGAACGAGTATTTCCAATATGTCAACTACGTCCTCGCATATGCTCGATTCGATGTCGGTTCCCGAGGGCAATCAGCACGATCGTCAAGAACGCACCGACTTCCCCGAATACTGGTCATTGTCTCCGGATCCGTGTTTGGATGATTCAGCGGATAATGCTCCAAGACTAAGTTCTCGTACGCAACATATTGTGAAGTGGGTTTGGACGGTGTTATATTGCTACCGGAGAGTCAGCCTCCGAGGTGAGGCGTCGTCGTCGTCGCAGCTCCCCGAGACAACACTGTCTGGAGGCCCGCCCGCTGCCCCTCCTGCCAAAACAAAGAACTTACCCGTGGTGGACCATGATGCGGCACCTGCCAATGCCCCCAGCAAAGCAACAGCGGGGTCCATACGTTAAATGGAGCGAAGAGGACGACCGAGTCCTGGCGCAGGTACGTCATTACTTTTTGTGACCGTAGGTTGTTGACCGACTCGGAACACCCTGCTGGTGGCAGGCTGTTGCCAAAAACGGCCAAAAGTGGGACCTTGGTGCAAAAGGTGTTGCCGTCGAGGGGCTAGTAGTACCATCAAGTGCAGTAGCAATCATAGCTGTGCAAACTGGGTAAGTGATTCACGCTAGAATAAACTGAGTCGACGACACCGCTGGCGGCGGAGTAATTGATCCTGCCGTCACGGTCATTCATGCTACCCCTGTGCTCGTTTCCTGAATCTGTGCCAGTGTGCCAGCGGTTCAACATGCAAGATTACGGATCATAAGCAAGGTATGGTTGTGCCACATTCAAGGATAGTGCCTGGACATTGACTCTGTTGCCAACCTGGGTGTCGTTGAGAGATGATACTACTATGTTATTCGAGTTGCTACTAGCATTGTGGTGAACAGGTCATTGTGGTGAACAGGTAGCTGGATACTGCATTTGAAGGTGTTTACTAGTGACTAGTAGTACGCACAATCAGAAAACTGACTCGGATATCAACTTGCTTGTGTTTCTTGTGTACAATAATCCATAAGCCTTGGATCTACTTGTATAAAACCTCAGTTGTACATTCAAGATTTGATCACTCTAAGAATAGTCTGTGGTTCTGGGATTTCTGGAATACTGTGGTGTGTTGTGGGCCTATGGAACTGTGGTGTCCAGGTATTCTAGAGCCTCTGGACCTCAGCTGTAATCACTGTAGTAAGTCTGTGGGGTTTGTGTTGTACTGGGGTCCTGTGCTGCATTGTGTGGTGGGGATTACATTTTTAATAAAAGATAGTAAATTTAATATATACTGGGTGAAAATGTGTATACAAATGTAGTTTCTGGAAGGCTGTGATATACTGTGAATCTGTAAAGCAAGCAGGCTGCTGCTCTGGAATTGTCTGGAGTTGTGTAATATTCTGTGATATTCTAGGGGTCTATGAAGCTAGGTGTCTGCCTTTCTGGAATGCTTTGGGATCCTAGGTGTCTATGGAGCTAGGTGTCTGCTGTTCTGGAATGCTCTGGGGTTCTGTAATATTCTGTGGCATGTTATGGGTCTGTGAAGCTGGGTGTCTATTATTCTGGGAACATCTGGAGCTATGGGTTGAACTGTGGCTACAGTGAAGATTCTGTGGCAAACTGTGGAACTCTGGGGGATTTTTTGTGATTTGCTGATGAATGGCTGAAGGGATTCAGGCGCACATGGAGCGGCAACTTATCACTATAGTAAGGTCCTCCGGCCGGGCGGTCCTGGACCCCAGACAATTGAGGCACAAAAGTCGGAACAGAGCATACAACTTGTAG
>JBBPOJ010000806.1:0-11561 GCA_038091395.1 Leccinum rimulosum
GAAAATGACGAAAATTTTGGTCGTCGTAACGCGTCACTTAGGGTGTTGACGAATTAAAATTTCGTCAGACCTTGTCACGCGTCACACGGCCTGACGAATCGATCGAAATGGTACAGTATATCCAGTCCCTTGGAGTTTCGGTGCTGCGTATCTACGTGCGTAAACATACTAATGAGTATGAAAAAGACTCAACTGTGCTCGATTAGAACGGCCTCTTCATGGAGTTCATTCCATGGTTGACTGGGGTCGAGTTGGGCAAATTCCATCTCTTGGGTGAACACACCGCCCCTTGTTCTTACACTTCCTTGGACGACGTTTCAGGCGAGTGTTCGTCATACTCTGCACGGCTCGCTGGCGAACTTGGACTCGTGTAGGATTCCTTGCTCACATACTCACTACGCTTCCCGACGCCTCCCTCGAAAATGCGACTTTCCGTATCCAGGGTGATCGAAAGTCTCTCGCCTCCATTGGCGCTCTGTACGAAGCGCGCGTTCCTCCCGTACCGGTCGAGCACGTCACAGAGCTTCCTGAGGGATTCACCAAGCAGACATTCCTACAGCGCACGTTCAACGAAGGAAGGGCCAGCTCGGGCTGGGACAACTATTCCGATAAGGACATTCTGAGCGACGCAGACAGGGACAACAAGTTGTGGGCGGGACACAAGTGGAGATCGGTGGAAGAGGTGCTTGGTCTGTAATCTAGTTGATTGTCTGGTTTCATGTCATGTATCGAAGTCAGAGTCCACCGCCGAAGTCCAGCCGGCGGGAACCTGGTCGGTTCGACAACGCGAGATGCGGATAGGCTCTCGGGCTAAATTTTCCGCAAACAATTTACGTATATGATCACGTTCAATTCAAAGTTCGTCCCGGCACCGAGCCAAGTTGTGCCCATTTCAAGCTGTAAGTATCCTTTCATGAAGTTGTCGTCCAAATCACCTCTTCTTATATCAAGCAAGTTGCGGCGGGTACAATGATGATACAATTATATGCCCCACCAGGGCGCAAGCCTTTCATATAAGCTTATCACGAAAGATCAATATTGCGCTCTTGCTGACACTCTATTGATATTCCTCCATCCTACCCCGAAGTTCTCATCCACGATGCCCTATACCAGGTTCGCAGTCGCCGGAGCAGGTCCCACCATCGGTGGCCGCATCGTGCAGGCAAGTCGTATCCACCGTCATCCCGAGAATCAACATCAATGATGACATTCCCATCACAAGGCATTGATAAAGAACGGCAGTTCCGTCGTAGTGCTCACGCGTCCTGGAAGCAAAACTGCCAACAGTCCCCTTCTCGTCGGTGCCAAAATCGCCACGGTGGAATATTCCGACGTAAACGCAGTTTCGTCCATCCTTTTGGAAAACAATGTGGAAGTCGTCATCTCCGCATTGGCGTATAAAGCACTCCAAGAACAACGCCCCATTGCCGAGGCAGCCAAGGAGGCGGGCGTGAAGCTGTTTGTAGCTTCGGAATATGGTACGCCCACCGAAGGCGGCAAGGATGGACATCTTTTGATCAAGTCTAACTTTGCTGGTGAGCGTATCACTGCGAGATGTTCGTATCTCTGGCGTCTGATTTTTCTTCCCCATAGAATACGTCAAGTCTCTTGGAATTCCGGTGTTGCGTATCTACGTGCGTGCCATGTCACCTATATTCCCCACGCATAGGTATGAAAAAGATTCATGCTATTAGAACGGCCTCTTCACGGAGTACATTCCATGGTTGACGGGCATCGAGCTGGGCAAATTCCATCTCTTGGGCGAACAAACCGCCCCTTGTTCCTTCACCTCCTTGGATGACGTTCCAGGCGAGTATTCGCCATGCTTTGCACAGCTCGCTGGTGAACTTGGGCTTGGGCCCGTGTACTAGGATTCATCGCTCACATACTCACTACGCTTCCCGACGAGTCCCTCGAAAACGCGACTTTCCGCATCCAGGGTGATCGAAGGTCTCTCGCCTCCATTGGCGCTCTGTACGAGGCGCGCGTTCCTCCTGTGCCGGTCGTGCACGTCACCGAGCTTCCCGAGGGATTGACCGACCGGACCTTCTTTCAGAACAAGTTCAACGAAGGAAGGGTCAGCTCGGGCTGGGACAACTATTCTGATAAGGATATTCTGAGTGACGACAACAAGTTGTGGGTGGGACACAAGTGGAAATCAGTGGAAGAGGTGCTCGGTCTATAATAACCAATTGCTGCTCCTCTTGTTCATTACTGCCCCGCCCGACTGCTCTCCACACTGCTGTTGGAGATAAGAGGGAATCTCAAACTCCTGCACCTTGCTCGGCAAACTCGCGAACTGCATCAAAAGCCCGGCCCACGGATTAGACTGCCAGTGTAACCAGCCGTCAAAATCTGTCGAGAGTCGCACGCCACACGTAAACAACTGACTAAGCAAATTATTGAATGGGGCTAAAGACACAATGGCTGCATCAATATTTAGTCACAGTCCAAATGGTTACTTAAATGGGTAGTCAAAATTAAAAATATTGTATTCACATTTAAACCAGGGTTAAATATTAGTGACTGAGGATTAGAGCTAGTGATTAACATTTGACCCTCATCACTAACATTTAATTAACCATTTGGACTATGACTAAATATTGATGCAGCTGTTGTGAGAGTTCAAGTTGTCACAATTGTGACATTCTCCTTTTCCTCCACAAATTAGCATGACTTCATAGGCATCTCGTAGGTTGATATCCTTATCATCACAAATGAGCTGACAGGCAATAACTGGAATCAGAATGAATTGAGTAAAATGTGTAGCATCAAGGGGATAGAATGATTCTGGGGACTTGGCCTCGACCCAAGGGGTAACCATTTTGTGGATGGTTTCAGATCCTAGTGGGCCATAGTAGGCCCATAGCTGTACAAAGTGACTATAATCTTTCAAAAAACGACATGTTCACACTCACTACCCTGGCCTGGAATTACGAAGAATCTGCTCTGGAATTTCCTCGTACAGATTCTACTAAAGAAAAGAATTGAAGGTCTTCAATGCATCCTCGCTACTTGTCAGGACCACAATCATAACCTTCTTCAAGTCCTATCACAACAGGCATGGGTACAGCCTGAGTTAATGTACTGGAAAACATTAGTAATAGTGTGTAATTAGTATAACTGCTGAAGCCACTAGTTCAAGAGTGTAGGAAATGCCTGTGTTATTTTCTATCCATTTCAAATGTAATACCATAGCAGCAATGTGAGAGTTGGCCACTGAGGTCCTCTGATTTCACCTCTGCTCTGAACATGAGCAAATCCTGTTTCTCCTGGTGAACTTGGAGGATGTGCTGCAGCCTGCATGGCGGGGGGGACCCTGGGAGAAATGATGTTTTCTGGGCAGTTGATTGACTCACAGACTTGGTCTTGAATGCCCAAGACGAGCAAGGGCAAGACGGGGCAGTATGGTCGGTCCTGTCCATATTCAGGAGAGATCGTGAACATCTTGGAGCATGACTGTATGTCAGACTCACATGCCCCTTTGAGCAGGTGGATCATGATCTCCAGCTGGATGTCTGGCCTCAAGGGCATCTTGGGGTTCGGAGTGATGACCACTGCAATGTCCTTCCAGGTCATGGCCACATTCGTGCTGTGGTAACAATTTGACTCTATGATAGCACCAACTTGAATGCATTCGGTCGAGATGAGCAGCAGTAGGGTGAGCGCACTCATTTGAACTTGCATGCAGTTTGTCCGGAAGTGCTGGGTATCCATGTAATATGAGTTGATCACTGGCAGTTTGTGGACATCCACCACGCTGGCATAATGCTTGTTGTGCTGCATCATCAACAGTGGAAGGTGTGTGCTGAGGTTGTCAGAGGAGAGGTATTTGCGGATGTGCTCTCGTGTTTCCTTGTCCACAATGTGGCCCTTGTGTGTGAGCAGTGCATACAGCATGTCCACATAACCCTTCATGGTGGAGACAGTTGCCGGTGGCAGCCTACTGGATGTTATACTATGGCATCCAAATGGATGACCTGGAAGATCCAATCATTCCACCTTGGTTTTTCCCTGGTGAGTAGTTGTATCCATAGTCATTATTTCCTAATTTGTTTCAGACAATGATATCCACTTCCCATGCCAAATGGCAGTGCATTGATGGCAATCATTTAACTTTTCTGAAGATAATCATCTGGTGTGACAGACATTAGTTGTGATTTAAACTATCATGGTGTATTATAGTTTAAATGCCATATTAGGTAAATGTTTGACTGTGGCACCACTGAACTGCAGTGTGACGGCCAGATGAAAGGAAAAAAAGACATTCCATCAATCTTGACAAAAAGTGTCAGCATATTAAAACTATATATGTGACATAAAGCTTTCTCTGCAGTGATGTGTTCCTTACCCAGCACCTCTTTGTCATCTTCCTCTGACTTTATGTCACATATAGTATAGTTTTAATATGCTGACACTTCAAGTTTTCTGTTGAGATCAATGGAATGTCTTTTTTTCCTTTCATCTGGCCATAACACTGCAGTTCAGTGGTGCCACAGTCAAACATTTACTTAATATGGCATTCAAACTATAACATACCATGATAGTTTAACACTAATGTTTGTCACACCAGATTATCTTCAGAAAAGTTAAATGATTGCCATAGTATAACATCCACCCTTCAGTAGGCAGAATGGATCAACTATCACATTGCTGTTATGGCATTACATTTGAAATTATAGAAAAAATAACACAGGCATTTCCTACACTCAACTACTAGTGGCTTCAGCAGTTATGTTAATTACACACTATTACTAATGTTTTCCAGTACATTAATTGTATCCATGCCTGTTGTGCCACTATCTGATTGTTACACTATACTTCATCATCTCCAGACTAGTCCCCACCTCCAGGCCTCACTGTGCATTTCCTAGAACTGGTGGCACTAGTATCATTCTCTTTCTACCACAAGTCCACGAGTCCATCACTCCATCACCCACTGGCACTGGCATCACTCAATGGATATATGCATTTGGAATCATCCCGCTTCTCGGTGTTCTTTTCTGCAGCACAGTATTTCAGCATGAGAAGGCTCTTTTTTCATGTTCTACAGGTATATCTGGCATGGGACTTGGATTTGGGCTATATTTGATGCAGGCGAAGGAGTTGGTAGAAAGTTGTGAGTCGAGACAGACAAAACAACAAGTAAGTATACATTCTGCACCTTTTAACATGCTAACCAAAAGTACAGATATTTTCACATTCTGTACATTCTGTACTGTACTTTGGATGTCGAATGGCATGTTCAAGATTGCAACAACTGGCAGGCTTTCCATTACTAGGCAGCTTCTCCAGACATGGATTCAGCTGGGCCACTTTATCCCTGCAACTTGAACACCCTCTACTCAGCACATACTACTAGTAGAGGACTCAGAATAGGCTATCCATCCATCATGATGACAGCAAGGTACTTCACTCAACTCACTTCAGTCTCTGGTGCACACTTCATTAGTAGTTCAGTTTATAATACTTTATATAGTACTAACTACATTTAGCACCCGGGCCGGGAGTCCTGGGACCGTTTCACAACCTTCGACAGCAGAGAACATCGTTATTCAAGCTTCGACCAGCACACTCAAAGGAAAGTCGAACTTGGCTGTAGATCAAGAGGAAGACAGTCCATTGAGCGATGTCTCTAAGGACTTGGTTCCTATGGTCAAGAAGCACAAGAAGGGTAAATACCCTGCACTGGGCAGTGCTGCAGTGGAGTCAGGAAGTCCCACCAAGCCCAGAAATAATCATTGTACGCATATTTTCTCTCCTGTGACATCACTCATATATTTCTCTTAGACGTTTTGCAAGTCTTCCAAGTCCTGTTCATACTTTCTCCACCTACCAGGCTACCACACCCGTTCACTGGCAACACATCATCTCTGTTGTCGCCAACTCGTCGGCTCAACCATCACACTTGTTCAAGTTTCAACACATTCAAGTTACTCAAAGTCGCACTCAGGGGTAGATCGTTTACAAATGTAGTCGGATAGATTCGTTACTCATTGACAATGTCTAGATTCGGTGATGAGAAATATATTTGACTACAAGAAATATATCAGGTGCCAGTTTGTGTGATATATGCAAATTGAATTCAGCAATAGATATCATGCCTGGTGTGTAATATATATGACAGCATTTCTATGACCATTCATTGATTTGATGGCATTTGAGTGAAAATTCAGTTTTTCCAGATTACACTATATTCACGCTGGACAGTCGGCGGCGACTCTGGGGTCAAACATGGGTTATATCCGTATATACCCATATATAGAAATTTGACAAACTTTGTGATGTTACTACTATTCTCATATGATATTACAGAGTAGTCAGTACACAATAAGTAGCATAACGGAGCAAAATGACGAGAGCACACAGAGGACGCACCTATGTTCCCCATACATAGGTATCCATGCTATTAGAACAGATGCACCTATGTTCCTCATACATAGGTATGAAAAAGATTCATGCTATTAGAACGGCCTCTTCACGGAGTACATTCCATGGTTGACGGGCGTCAAGCTGGGCAAATTCCATCTCTTGGGCGAACAAACCGCCCCTTGTTCCTTCACCTCCTTGGACGACGTTCCAGGTGAGTATTCACCATGCTTTGCATAGCTCGCTGGCGAACTTGGGCTTGGGCCCGTATAGGATTCATCGCTCACATACTCACTACACTTCCCGACGAGTCCCTCGAAAACGCGACTTTCCGTATCCAGGGTGATCGAAGGTCTCTCGCCTCCATTGGCACTCTGTACGAGGCGCGCGTTCCTCCTGTGCCGGTCGTGCACGTCACCGAGCTTCCCGAGGGATTGACCGACCGGACCTTCTTTCAGAACAAGTTCAACGAAGGAAGGGTCAGCTCGGGCTGGGACAACTATTCTGATAAAGATATTCTGAGTGACGACAACAAGTTGTGGGTGGGACACAAGTGGAAATCAGTAAAAGAGGTGCACGGTCTATAATAATAACCACTTGCTGCTCCTCTTGCTCATTATTGCCCCGCCCGACTGCTCTCCACACTGCTGTTGGAGATAAGAGGGAATCTCAAACTCCTGCACCTTGCTCGGCAAACTCGCGAACTGCATCAAAAGCCCGGCTGCCATGTGCCATCCAATGTGACAATGGAACGCCCACAGTCCCGGGTTGTCGGTGACGAAGCGGATGATGGCATAGCCAAACCCGGGTATAGTAAGCGTATCTCGGCGTGGTGGGTTGATGAGACTGAGGGGCGAGGTGCCCGGTAGGTAATACCCATCGCCCTCGCCGAGGACAAAAAAGACGTGGCCGTGAAGATGGAACCTGCGTCGCAACCCACATTCAACAACATGAGCGAATAAAAAAAACCAGGCTACGACTCACGGGTGACTCGAATCATCGTAATTGTTGACGACGAGATCGATGACGGAAATCTCGTCGTTGACAACTACGAGCTGCGTCGAGTTGTCAAAGACGGTTTGTATGCCGGCCCCGTAGTATTGAAGGAGCGTCGGATTCGTACTTTGGGGCTGCCAACTTGTGTTGTTCATGAACGCAAGTACCTGGGTTCCATCCGACTGGACGGTTTGCTGGAAAGAAAACGACACGAGCACGGATTGCGTGCTGTTCGGTGGATTTATCGGAGTCGCAGGTACGATCATGGTGTTGTTCAAGTCCATGCAAAGCTCGGGGAAACCATCGGACCAGTCAGTAGAGTTGGGTGTAGTGGGTGTTGCTCCGTAAGTCATCGTCCCGAGTACCATATTGTTCAAGTTGGGATTCGACAGCTTATAACATGTTTCCTGCATTTCGGCGCGGACGTTGTACGAACCAACAGTCTGGTTTGTAGTGAGAAGAACGGAATACCGCTGGGCGACCGAAATGGGAACCCGATGCACGGCCGCGGGCAGAAGACTTGTACCGTCGGCCTCTACCACCGCGATAGGGTGTTCGTCGACGCTGAACATAAAGTCTGTGAGTGTCGCCATGTTCATTATCCGGATACGGTAAGTAGTGTTGGGCTCAAAGTCGAATGCCGTGCCGGTCATCTTGCCGTTGATGAGCCCACTGTCTGGGGGTGGCTCTGCACCCGGATTGAAGCCGCCGTAGTTCTGGCCATCGTATCCTGCAGAACTGAGGTACTGTACGAGCAATCCTGACGACATCTCATGATACCAGTCTGCAGTCGATAAACTGTCAGGAGATTCTGCAGGCTGCACGTGAACTACCCACCTGACAGAACGACAAGAGCTTCGCGATCGTACGAGCCGTATATAGGTTCGTTGGGAGAGTGGATGATGAGGGGACCGTATATACCGTCCGTGTACTGAGTCGAGGCGTGTGCATGCCACCAATACGTGCCCCATTGGTTGGGATCGATCGTAAAATGGTACGCTAAGAACAAGAGTCTGAGCACACTCGATCGCGCGGCGACCAAATTGGAACAAACTCACTGAAGTTCATGCCAGGCGGAATGGGACATTGGGTGACACCATTGGTCCCGTCCATGTAGTTTGTCCCGTTTTGAAGCTGGCCATGCCAGTGAATACTAGTGCCGTTTGACATCTTGTTAAACACGTTGACGATGAGCTCGTCACCGCTGTTAACCTCGATCAACGGTCCTGGGAACTGACCTGTACGAACAACGTCGGATGAGAGACTTGTTGGTCGCGTTATTTCACTGAAACTCACCGTTGACGACCAGCATCTGGCGCTCGAAACCGTCGGGGGAACCCGGCATTTCTTCGACGACCCATTCGAAATACCTGGTGGTCGTGACGTTGGTGACGACGAACGAAGGGTCGAGAAGGAAAGACGAGTTCGTGGTGACATAGCCTGAACTGCTCTTCTTCTTGAGTCCCAAACCCAACCCAAGTCCGAGCGCGAGCGCGAGGATGACAATGACACCAGTCACGACTCCACCCACGAAGTAGAGCTTCCGACGATCTGTCAACGAGAGGATGGCGTCACGGTGGGAGTAGAGGGCATATCAGATATCGCTTACTTCTTGGGACGGCATGTGAGGCCGACATGTTGAGAGCGGCAGTTTCTTTCTCTGCGCTAATGGTGTCGACCTCGACGTGGCCAGTAGAACTGGGCGATTGCGCCATTCTAGCTGCAAGAATATTAATTACCTCAGGTTGGGGGCAATCCGGACGGAGAACGGCTGTCAGTGGTGCATAAAAGCCATAGCGAGCACACACGTTCGTTGCAGCCGACGAGATCGTGACAAGAGTAAAAATGGCTCTGCAAGGTAGAAGCACATGTAGCAGATCAACTTAAGAACAAGTAAAAGTCCGCGGCGTGTATCTTGTCTGAAAGAGTCACAAAATCTCCCAAAAATCCAAAGCTTCATATGTATCGTGCACAGCCAAATTTAAATCGTGCCGCCTTCAATGACCGCAACAAACCGCGTAACAATTGCAGCAAGTATCAATGATCAGATGTATCATAGGCATCGTACGCACGAACGTCTGACTATCAATCTCGTTTACTCAAACCGTTTGACATCCGTCAGCACCAGAGGTCTCACGACGCGGTTCCAATTATCCGTCCACGTACCCCATTCCCATTCATGGCTCTCCTTGTGGCGAACGGGGTGTGATGCATGCGTCTGTGAGGCCAGTTGGAGCGAGGAACGCAATTTCTCTAAAGCACTGGCGTTTGGAAACGACGTGAGTAGCATCTGTTCGACTGACGTGTTAGCCATGTTTAAAATTGCTGCTCTCTCGCGACCGACCTCTATCTGCCCTGCTAATTCCCCAGCGTTCCGAAATACGAGTCCGTTCTCACCGTCTCTCACGAGTTCCGAAAGGCTTCCGGCGGGATATAAATGACCATCTCTCTGCCGGCTCGGCATGTGCTACTCACCATGCAAAATCGAGAGCGCAGACCGGGAGCCCACAGCCAAACATGTCCACCACTTTCATGGGTAAATCCAGTGCAGAGGAACTTGAGTGCAGGCAGATCCCCAAATCAGCAGATCCTGGAAACCATCGAAACGTGCCGACACGGACGAAACACATCTGATTCCTCACCTAGTAGTAAAGGATAGTCCTCTGCTTCAAGCCACAAGCTAGAACACCGCACGTTCGACCACTCCTTTTGGATTCGGTTCACGTCCGCCATATACTTGGCTTTAAGGGGCCCTTTGCCAGTAATCACCATCCATATCCGTGGCAGCCTCCCGGGATTCTCTGAGGCTATAGTTAGCAACTCCCAGAATGGATACGCAGAGTGATGACCACCACCTTTGTTGACCTGCGTTACCCGACTCTCATACAGTTTGAGTGCATCCAAGAGGATCGTAAAGTCCTCATCAGGAGTCCACGAGGTACTGCTCACTAGCAAGGCTACTCTATCCTCCCGCAATTCAGGCATGTTGATTTGATTATATGGTGATGGTTGAGTAGTCCGAGATGCCATTTTCGTCATAGTGAATTGTGTGGCATACGGTATATTTGGAGAGAGCATATAGTCTTTCAAGGATGGGCCCGTGAGCGAAGATCCCAAGCGGGTGAATAGCTGTGTTGTCGTCAGGAACAAATGCCAGTCGCATCTAGAATATCCGCACCTCGTGAACTTCTGGCGGCGAGCACTGGTGAAAGTGTGATGGAGGACGATCATGCAGCACTGCCTTTTGGCCACTGAAGCACTGGTCAAGCATGAACGACAAACTGGAAGGAAACGACGCACACTAGTCCCCACTCCGAGATCAAGTGATCCTGCATAGCTCTAGTCACGAACAGGTGTGCGTAAGCGGAGCGTCCAAAGGTAGCTTCAAACCTGAGCCCGTCAGTACGTCAAAAATGCGCGTGTTCTGGCGTCCATACCATTTTGCTATCTTCACGAACGGATGAGAGGCTCCCAACTTCAAAGCGAGTATGCTGTATCCAAGATTGTGCCAGTCTATGATGATCTTGCTACCTCTCAGTCGTCCGACTATCCAAACGAGAGCGAGAGTGGGGATACTCGGGGGATTCTTGGAATACGTGTCAGTGTTCCGCTGTCTTGTTGTACATGCATCCGACCATACCTGGACGAGTATGAACTCTGGTGGGTGGTATATTGCAAACAGGAGCGCGCAAAGAATGGACGCCACTTGGTGCAATATCTTTACTGGCGCCGCGAGGACAAAGGGGACCTTGCGGAGGAAGGGTGGCGGTTCGGACAGGTAACAAAGTTGGACGTGGGGTAGAGAAGTGAGGGAAGGCACCGGTTTAGACTCTTGATCATATTAGCATTTGTCCCCGAGACTGGGCTTTGGGCAACTCACCTCGGTACCCGATGAGATACGTGTTGAACCCGAGTTTTGCGAAACTCTCTGCGTGGTACATCATACGAGGACTACGCCCGACGTCGCCGAGGACGACGATGGCGACCGAGCGAAGTTTCAGAGGTCTGCTCACATACTTGTAGAACGAGACTGCGCAAAGGACGAGCAGGACTACTTGAAGGAACATCTGATTAGGTGATGCGATGCGGATTACAAAGGTCACGGGGCACAAAAGCCACGTGATTCAAGCCAAGCGAAGGCCTGTGCGCAGAGAGGCTGGAACTCAGCAGAGCTACGGACGCTGTTGGTAGTTATA
>JBBPOJ010000807.1:0-20041 GCA_038091395.1 Leccinum rimulosum
CATCGAATCACCTGTGCAGACGCTGTTGATGTTCTTTGCTCGTTCGCTGCTCTTCCCGCTCCGAGAGTCACTGTGGTATCTCGTCCACGCCGGTAAATTTCAAGAAGTTGTGCACTTTCTATAGTTCCATCAGGGGAATGGTGAAGAGCCGATATAACCAGATAGTTCTGATAAATACTCATCATTATGCCATACAAATAATAAGCATTTATAATGATTGAAAATTAATTTCCATACTGAAAGCACATTATCTATACTTATATGTATCCATCATTAAGATGGCTGATTACCAGTAAATGATCATTTATTGATAATTCTATATCATTCAGATGATGAAAGATAATGAATCATAATATAATGATCAACTAACATCACCCTGATGGTTCATGAGCATGCAATATCATATGATGATGATGCATTATCCACATGTAAAATACAGACATAATTTGATCAAATGTTAGATGTCTGGCTAGATTATTATCAAGCATACCAACCCTCTCAATCAAAATAATGCATTACCAATAACAGAGAATTGATATACCAGATAGTTCTGACAGATATCCATCATTATCTCATGGAAATCATATGCATATATAACCATTGAAAATGATGTCCATACTGAAGGCACATTATCTATACTGATATGTATTCTTCATCATTAACATGGCTGAAGACTGGTAAATGATCATTTATTGATAATTCTATATCATTTGGATGATGAAAGGTAATTAAATATCATATAATGATCAACTAACATCACCCTGATGGTTCATGAGCATGCAATATCATATGACGATCATGCATTTTCCACATGTAAGATACATATATCATTTGATCAAATTCTCAATCAAAATGGTATGTTACCGATAGTAGAGAGTTGATATACCAGATGGTTCTGATAAACACCCATTAAGTTGATATAAACAGATAGTTCTGATACATACCTAACATTATGATCAGGGAAATGGTGAAGAGCTGATTTAACCTGATGGTTCTGGTATGTAGATACAATTATGTTATGGAAGTGATATACAATTATAAGTGATGACAATAGCATGCTGGAGGTCCCTGATCTATATTGTTATGTAATTGTCTTTGTACATAATTATTGTCAGGAAACCATCACATATTTAGAAAGAATTACAATCCATTGCCTATTTATATTCATACTGAAGGCATGTAATATATACCGATATATATTTGTGATTAAGATAACTGATGATCAGTGAATAATCATTTAATGCCACTCTGATGGTTCATGAGCATTCCATATCAACAGATCATCATGCATTATCCAAATGTAAAGTACAGACAATCAATTAGATGTCACATTATCAATAAACACCACTCTGATGGTTCATGAGGATTCAATATCCACATATGATCATGGATTATGGGATATCATCAAGTGATCATGCATCAAATTTATACTTTCCATGTTGTCAATCATACCAACCATCCCAGACAAAATATTTCATTGATTATCCATACTGATATATATTCATCAATAAGATGGCTGATGACCAGTGAGTGATCATTTGTTAATGATTCTATATCATTCAGATGAAGAAAAATAATCAACTATCATGCAATGATCAACACTTTGAGAGAACACCATATATATTGAATGAAGTTACCTTTTATGATAAATAAGTGCCTCAATACTGATATGTATTCAATTCAGATAGCTAATGGCCAATAAGTGGTCATTGGTTGGTAATTGTATGTTATTTAGACACAGAAAAATAAATTGTTAAGATATAATGATCAATCAACACCACCCTGATGCATTCAATATCAACATCTGATCATACATTGTTTAAATATGAAATACAGATATCAATGACCAAGTCTGATCAAATGTTAGATGTCTGGCTGGATTCTCACCAAGCATACCAACTCTCTCAATTAATACATCTCACTACCAATAGTGAACAGCTGATGTAACCTGATAGTTCCAAGTCAGACCAACACATACAACTATGTGCTGGAAGTAGTAACCATTTATGATTGATTATCTATATACTATAACCAGATACTTCTGATAAATACCCACAATTATGCCATGGTGATAAAAAGCATTTGTAACCATTGAAAATTCATATCTATACTCAAGGCATTAATATGTATTCATCATTGAGATGGTTGATGACCAATGTGTGATCTTTTGTTGAATGTCATTCAGATAAAGAGATACAGATCAAGAATTGATTGTCATAATAATCAACTAACACCACCCTGATGACATGCCAAATATTCAATGTCAACATATGATCATGCATTACCCACATGTGAAATATAGACATCCATTGTCAGATATGACCAAGGTTGATCAAATTTCTGGATTTATCATCACCAAGCATACCAACCCAGAGTCTCTATATACAGTATACATATTACATTATCTTCAGATGTCAGAGATATATTATACAGCCAACCCAGCTAGTATCTACCCAGCATACACCGGCAGTACGTAGTAAAACAACTTAAACAAGCGGGAGAGGCCACCAATGAGTGGCAATTATTGAACAGGGATTATGATTATCAATGGTATGCTTGAGGTCACCCGTGCGGGTACTAGTATGGGTACTGCCTTGCCAAGGGCCACAACCCATCAGCAAAAATGTTGACCACTGCATGAGTTACAAGTATCCCGATCAGTAGTGCTTTTTTTTCTTTTCCACCCAAACATTTGCTTTATTTCGTCTCGGACCCGCTCAGCGCACAGAAAGAGGGTGTGGCGGGGAGGGGTGGCACGTGCGCCGTTGGCATGTACTGAGCGCGGGGCATACCGCCATTGCTGTCGGCGTCGCGTCGTCACGTTGTCGTCCATTCCGGCCTGGGAACGCGAGCGCAGAGGGCGAGGGAGGTCGTGGTGAGGTTGAGGGCGAGATCGCTAAGCGCAGAGGGTGAGGGTGAGGGTGAGGTGAGCGCGCGCGTCCATTCGGACGCATTGCGCAGGGAGAGTCCGAGGTGGAGAGTCCGGGAGAGGGAGAAGGAGGCGGTGGTGAGGTCGACGGTGCGTACTCGTCGTCGTCTGCTCCGTCCCGGACACGCTGAGCGCAGAGGGTGAGGTGAGAGCGCGGGAGAGGGAGAGGCAGGCAGTGGTGAGGTCGAGGGCGAGTACGCTAAGCGCAGAGGGTGAGGATGAGAGCGCGCGCGCGTTCGTTCGAATGCACTGCCCAGGGAGGGAGTGAGGGGTCGAGGGGTGGAAAGGGAGCAGGTCGAGGGGAGGAGAGGGAGGAGGTCGAGGGCACGTGCCCGTACCCGTCCGTTCAGGGGTGCTGAGCAACCTCGGTGAGGGTCAGAGCATGTGGCACAGCGTCCGTTCGGACGCACTGCGCAGGGAGGGATTTGGGAAAGGAAGATTCGGAGTGGGAGAGGGAGAGGGAGAGGGAGAGGGAGAGGGAGGTGCTGGAGAAGTCGAGGTTGGGACATGGAGATGAGGAAGAGAGGAACGGAGTGAGACTCTCAGAGGGGAGGTTGAGGGAGCGTGGGCGTGTCCGTACGGCACAGGAACGGAGAGGAGGGCTGAAGCGCTGAGGGCCCGCAGAAAGACGTCAACTATGGTCACGTGTCACACGTGATACGGTCGCACAAAATTTTGCGAAGATGCCGACTCGGATTACGATAACTACATACGGGTTTCTTATTGCAATGATTAGATTTTTTATCCGCGCCTCGGGTGAATTATGGCGGCTTGTGGTTCTGTTCCAAAAAAAAGTGATTTGCTGATCTTGAGGTACTAACTAGGGTACGGGTATTTATTAATGAAGGAATATTATGTGTAAGTACCTGACTCGGACTACCCAAACGGGAATGGTGACCGAGAACGGAATGACTCGGACGACATGTGGTCACCGGCGGAACGAGAGTGCACGGCAGGCATAGCACGCCGCGCCGTTATGGAGTCATCACGTTCAATTCGTGGAGGGAACGACCCCCACGTAGTAGTATCCGTCCAGCCAAACGACCACAAGCATGATTCTACAGAACCATACCGTACCTCTCACATCCACGTCCACGCTGAGTTCCTGTCACTGATCCGTATCATCAAGAACCCTGGCTCGGAAGCCCAAAACGAGGGTCGTGTCACACAGATCAATTGTCAGACGACAACTCACCTACTATACTACTAACTTCAAGTTTTGGCCCAGACGGAAACACCGAGCCCAAAATCTGAGGAACCTAACCTAAAAGAGGCCCGCCAGGATCCACCATTTGAGGGGACTCAGATCGCGGTAAATGCGAGTTGGCCCAGTCGACGAGGTCTGGTCGACTGAAAACGCAGTCAGTTCACGCGTGCTCCAGAGATTGGAGGAAGGGTGAATGTACGTCCAATAAGTTCTGCAGCGATACGTTCGCCCGACGAGGTTCTCTTGACAGCCGGGGGTGAATTCCGCGCCCGCATATCCGTTCTCGCTCACCTCCGCAAGCTGTGCGAAAAGCGAGCCGAGCCTGGTGCGATCGCTGGTATAGTCACTGTCCTGCCCGTCATCAATGCGCATCCCGTCAACCGAGGACAGCAGCCCATGAGAACACGCGCGTCCCGCCGACGAGAGCTGGTTGGGATTCTTCCGTCGCCGCGCCTTTTGCCATCGTGGCTGGAGGAGTGGGCGATGGTGGTCTACTGGTACTGAGTCTATTGCTTGTGCGACCGTGAACAGTATCGTAAAAATGTTGACGGAGGGCAGAACAGGTTCTGTTTGGAAAGGGGGTCGCTGGTTAGTCGATGACATGCCAAAAAAAAAAAGAAAAAAAGAAAAATGTGATCTTTGTTGGTAATGGTGGCTTTCACTACGGCCATTCATCTACTCGTGCACGACTCGGAGCTTGTTCGTCGGAACTGAAATAGTGCATCTTGTCCGTCTCGCGCACAATCCGGAATCCGTGGCCGCCAGGGTTGATGTTCCCATCCGCAATGACCTTGTAGTACCCAACAATGTTGACGTATCCCATGATCTTCATCTCCTGCATCCAGAAATTGTGAGAAAGGCCACGCGATACGTTGACCCCATGCCCTCAATTCGACTTCCCGTCTTGCTAGTGTTCCTCATCCGTTCCATGGTAAACCGGCCATCGTGGAGCCCAAATGCAGAGTCACGGGGTTTTTTCGGATGCCGTGACAAGCAAGGTGAACCCAATTGGTCCTCCTCAGCTGCTTTGAGACTTTGGACATATTCGATTCTGGATCATCAAGGAGGAAGATACGCTCAGCGACGATGGCTAGTTCGCTGTCGACGCAGAGCAGCTCGCTTTCGCGCTCACTTTCGCGCTCACTTGATCGATGCCAAAGGAAATGTTTCATGGCAAACGGTGGGCAGTGAGACAATGGGAACCACCAGATGCAAGCTCGCTCCACTTCCTTCTTCATGGCATTGGTGTCGGGGCCGGCCCCAATGGCCGTTCCTGACACTGCACACCATCGAATGTCGAAGGACGCCCGGACCACACTTTCCCAGGCTGCGCGTGCAAGTCTTCTGATAATCTTCGAGGACCGGTGGGAACGTGAAGCACCAGCTCCTTGCATGATTGAATGGATCGAGCTTGCGATCGAAGCTCGGAGAAATGAGTGACGGGTCCGTTCATTGAAGTGGTTGACAGTGTACATCCAAACATCCCGAGCTCTGTGGCGTGCAAGCCTTCGGGGTAATCTTCGAGGACCGTCATGACGGTGGAAACGTGAATCACGACCTCCTTGCGTGATTGAATGGATCGAGGTTGCGGTCGAGACTCGGAGGAATGAGTGATGGGTCCGTTCATTGAAGTGGTTGACGGTGCACATACAGGGATCCCGAGCTCTGCGCCGTGCAAGTCTTCGGGTAGTCTTCGAAGACCTTCATGACGGTAGGAACATGAAGCATAAGCTCTTTGGGTGATAGAGTCGATCAAGATTTCGGTCGAGGCACGGAGGAATGAGTGACAGGTTCATTGAAGTGGTGGACAGTGCACATAGCTCTGCGCCGTGCAAGTCTTCGGATAGTCTTCGAGGACCTTCATGACGGTAGGAACAGAATGCATAAACTCCTTGCGTGGTTGAGTAGATCGAGGTTGCGGCAGAGGCTGGGAGGAATGAGTGACGGGTGCGTTCATTGAAATGGTTGACGGTGCACATACAAGGATCCCGAGCTCTGCGCCGTGCAAGTCTTCGGGGTAGTCTTCGAGGACTATCATAACGCTGGGAACGGCGTGTTTGAGTGGATCAAGCTGTCGGTCGAGGCACGGAGGAATGATTGACGGATTCGTTGAAGTGGTTGACGGTGCACATACAGGGATCCAGAGATTAGTCTTCGAGGACCTTCATGACGGTAGGAACGTAAGCATAAACTCCTTGCGTGTTTGAGTTGATCGAGCGTGCGGTCGAGGCTGGGAGGAATGAGTGACGGATTCGTTGAAGTGGTTGACGGTGCACATACAGGGATCCCGAGCTTAGTCGTCGAGGACGTTCATGACGGCGGGAACGTGAAGCACACGTGATTGATTGGATCGAGCTGTCGGTCGAGGCACGGAGGAATGCGTGACGGGTTCATTGAAGTGATGGACGGTGCACATACAGGGATCTCGAGCTTAGGCTTCACGACGGTAGGAACGTAAGCATAAACTCCTTGCGTGTTTGAGTTGATCGAGCGTGCGGTCGAGGCTGGGAGGGATGAGTGACGGGTGCGATCATTGAAATGGTTGACGGTGTACATACAGGGATCCCGAGCTTAGTCGTCGAGGACGTTCATGACGGCGGGAACGTGAAGCACACGTGATTGAGTGGATCGAGCTGTCGGTCGAGGCACGAAGGAATGCGTGACGGGTTCATTGAAGTGATGGACGGTGCACATACAGGGATCCCGAGCTTAGGCTTCACGACGGTAGGAACGTAAAGCATAAACTCCTTGCGTGTTTGAGTTGATCGAGCGTGCGGTCGAGGCTGGGAGGAATGAGTGACGGATTCGTTGAAGTGGTTGACGGTGTACATACAGGGATCCCGAGCTTAGTCGTCGAGGACGTTCATGACGGCGGGAACGTGAAGCACAGGTGATTGAGTGGATCGAGCTGTCGGTCGAGGCACGGAGGAATGAGTGACGGGTTCATTGAAGTGGTTGACGGTGCACATACAAGGATCCCGAGCTTAGGCTTCACGACGGTAGGAACGTAAAGCATAAACTCCTTGCGTGTTTGACTTGATCGAGCGTGCGGTCGAGGCTGGGAGGAATGAGTGACGGATTCATTGACGTGGTTGACGGTGCACATACAGGGATCCCGAGTTTAGTCATCGAGGACGTTCATGACGGCGGGAACGTGAAGCACACGTGATTGAGTGGATCGAGCTGTCGGTCGTGGCACGAAGGAATGCGTGACGGGTTCATTGAAGTGATGGACGGTGCACATACAGGGATCTCGAGCTCTGCAGCGTGCAAGTCTTTGGGGTAGTCTTCGAGGACCTTCATGACGGTGGGAACGTGAAGCACAAGCTCCCTGCGTGATGAAGTGGATCAAGCTTTCGGGTCGACGCACGAAGGAACCCGTGACGGGTTCATTGAGATGGTTTACGGTGCACATACGAGGCCCAAGCTCTGCGGCGTGCAAGTCTTCTGAGTAGTCTTCGAGGACCTTCTTGGCGGTGGGAACACGAAGCATAAGCTCCTTGCGTGATTGAGTGGATCAAGCTTTCGGTCGAGGCACGGAGGACTCAGTGATGTGTTCTTTGAATTAGTTTCTGGTGCACATACAAGGCCCGAGCTCTGCGCAGTGCAAGTCTTCTGGGTAGTCTTCGAGGACCTTCATGACAGTAGGAACGTGAAATTTTTCGGTCAAGGCACGGAGGAACGAATGACGGGTTCATTGAAGCGGTTGACGGTGCACATTCAAGGATCCCGAGCGCTGTGGCATGCAAGTCTTCGGCGTAGTCTTCGAGGACCTTCATGACGGTGGGAACCTGAATCACAAGCTCCTTGCGTGACGAAGTCGATCAAACTTTCGATCTAGGCACGGAGGAATGAGTGACGGGTTCATTGAAGTGGTTGACAGTGCACATACAAGGACCCCGGGCTCTGCGCCGTGCAAGTCTTCGGGATAGTCTTCCTGACGGTAGGAACGTGAAAAATTTCGGTCAAGGCACGGAGGAATGAGTGACAGGTTCATTGCCGTGGTTGACGGTGCACATTCAAGGATCCCGAGCCCTGTGGCATGCAAGTCTTCGGCGTAGTCTTCGAGAACCTTTATGACGGTGGGAACGTGAAGCACAAGCTCCCTGCGTGATGAAGTCGATCAAACTTTCGGTCGGGGCACGGAGGAATTAATGACGGGTTCATTGAAGTGGTTGACGGTGCACATACAGGAATCTCGAGCTCTGCAGCGTCCAAGTCTTTGGGGTAGTCTTCGAGGACCTTCACGACGGTAGGAACGTGAAGCACAAGCTCCCTGCGTGATGAAGTGGATCAAGCTTTCGGTCGACCCACGGAGGAACCACTTTTATTCCATTCAGTATGAGTTGCAACAGTAGCCTGTTGCCATGCTTTGGAACCAGTGGGTTGGGTGATCCAATCAGATGGTTGCAGGTCCGTGGTCAATAGAAGAAGTCATCGGGCGAAGCGTCCCAGAGAAAGAATGTCTGGCGATGAACGCACCTGGAATCATAGCCAGAGAGGCACGACCACAGGCAGATTGTGATCTCCGGCGATACTGGGGTCTTTAGAGCAATCCAGGCCGTGCCAACCCACCGGAGAAGTCAGTGTCGCTTAATTCCTTTACGAGTTCTCCACCAATACGTCAGTATGAGGCCTCAACTGAAAGAACACATTAACATAAAGGTGAAGAAAAGCGCATGTACTCGGTTCACCATGACTAGTAGTAGCATTCTTTACCGCAGCCTCTGGAAGGTCGTTGGTACCCCCGGGCCGAAGGGACAACAAGACAAAGAGCCTTGTTCGATTCAGGCACGTGTGGGTTCTTCGGACTAGAGGCATACAACTTGGAACTAGAGAAAGACGTCGTCAATCAGAAAAAGGTAGACCCAGAAGAAATGACTCGGAAAGCACCGAGGTTGGGGAAGTGGTCGCCTGTGTTCGGAACGGGTAGACAAAACACGATTTATGTGATGTGATGCAAGTGGACGATCAGGCTCTCACAGCTTGCGGACCATGAACAAGTCCGCACTCACTTCCGTACTGATCCCGAGTCGGCATTGGCATGGAAGAATCACTCGCTCGACTGACGACGCTGACGATGCGATGGGGAGTCGACGCCGTGATTGTGGTTTCGTACCAGCTGTGTCCACCTCAACCTGTTGCTATAGACCCAACCTGGACAGCTTCTCCGTAGGACTGCTCTCCTCCAGCACTGTCCTGTGCAACCCCGAGTCAGCTCTCCGTCCCACCCAAAACAAAAAATAGGGGGCAAGCGCTGCAGTACTTGCAGTACAGGAAGGAGGTCCTAGACTCTGGGATCAAGGGCCTTCGTTCATTTGACTGGCGACGGCCTCGCTCCTGCCATGCTGCTTCCGAACTTCGGCCGCACAGCCAATGCGTTGGCTTGCAATCGCCGAAGTGCCATGACAATGCGAAAAGGGAAATATTTGGCTTGCTCCACGATGTCGCGACTCGCTCGTTGACATGCGCGCCTGCTACTAAAGACCGCCAAACAGACTATGCATCTCCGTGCCCTTGCTCGTCTCCATGCTTCCCTTACCCCCGCGAGCATACCTGGCTGCGGCGTTGGTGTCCTCCTGAGAATCGCGTCGCCTGATACGCGGGGAATCAGTACCCGTCCGCGAGGGGCCTTGGTATCGCTAAGCATCGCTCCTCATCCTTGAGCGACGAAGAGTCTCCGGGACGGCCAAACAGGCGTCTGCGAGAAGATAACTTGCCAGAAGTCAGCGTGCTTTCGCCCTAAGAAGACCAGTTCAACTCGTTGCCGCGAAACAAATAGAAGTCGTAAGTACCTCACTGAGTATCTTGGTCATCATCCACGAACCTACCCTCGTCTGCCTTATCGGCGAACTCATCGCACTCTCGTTGAGTTACGGCAGCTCGGTCTCAGGCAGCGCCTTGAGACCAAGCCTCGCCACACCGGCCAAGCCAACTTTCTCGATCCCATGCTGCCGCTCTCGATTGACCCACCGCCGCTCACGCTCGCAGCGCCCGTGCTCGATAGGCTCGATAGGCGCTTGGGGATGAGCGGAATCGTGACGAACGTGTCCGCCCTTGGACTCTCGAAGTTGCCAGGGCCGGCGAGCGTAGACAAGGGCGGCCATTCCCGTTCAGCGTTGATCCAATGTTCGCAAACATGGGGTTGTGAAGAGAGTGGTGTGTCGACCCGCTCGGCGTGAAGGACTGGGTGATTGAGTGCGTGACGGACTGCCCTTGCTGCGACTGGGAGTCCCCTAGCATGATCGAGGATGGGCGACGGAGCTCGGAGATGGCGTTGGATGCGCATGTACATGCACACTATCCAAAGGCCGCGATGCCGATCTCTGCTTTGAGGAGGTTGATATCAAGCTCGAGAAAGATGTCTCTCGCGATATCTTGCTCTGCGAGAGGCAACGGCGTGAGGCAACGTGGAACGGGTGGAAAGATCAAACTGACCAACAAACTTGTTGTGGACGTTGGAAGCGAAACCTTACGACTCTAATCACTCAACAGCCTCGCCTACGGTCCATTCCGAAGAAGTCATAGACTTATTCAGTACCTCGGCCTCTGGTGCAGACTGTGCAGACGTCTTAACGAAGGCTCTATCCCCGGGCAACACGCCATTCTGTGATATGTGTGTCGGGAGTGTTGACGATCGCCAGAGCGGAGAGTGCTGTTGACGGGCAGAGCAACAGGGCTGTCACCTGGGAGAGGGATTGGTGCGTGCCAAGGGCACAGAGAAGCGAAGACATGAATCACAGATACACCCACGGGAACAATGGGGACGGATACGACGATATTGATGGCATTAGGAGTGGTTGGACTTGGACGTAGTGAATTTGGAGAACGTGCACCGCTGAGGATCGGAGAATGTGTAGATCGGAAAATTAGTGGACGTAGGGTACGATCCCCGGACTCTTCCTCGGGCCAGAACAGATCACCCTTGGGAAGGACGACCGGCAAAGGTTCGTGGGAGCTCTTGCGACTACGATTTTTTGGAGACGAGATTCGACGTGCTCTCTCTCCCTCTCCTCCTCCGGAATGTGTGGGTGGTCGCGTGTAAAGTGCATGTAGGCATTGAAACGAAGAACAGTCTTCCTCGACTGCGCTGTCGTCACTCATTTTCACGTCGCTTGAAGGTGCGCGTGCGCGTACGAGAAGGCCTGAACTTCCTTCGCAGCTTGTGATTCTCCGACCTTGCGAGCCCGCTGAGCAAGCTTATCTCGAACACTACGGTGCCAAATGTCTCCGTCTCGAGTGCTTGAGAAGCTGAAGCTCTGGGCTTCAATGTCTCTGTCACTTTTCTCGATGGGCTTTTGAACGTCAGTCTTAATCCTGGACTCTGTATCTCCGTCTTGCAAGGACGTAGACTCGTGCTCTTCGCCAAGAAAACTGAGTGTGTCGGGTGGGGTGGGGATCGGGGAGGTACTAGTGGAGGAAGTGGAGACGCCTCCGAGCGGGGCGACGAAGTAAGGGTGAGCAAAGAGTGAACGGGGACATCGTTGAATGAGAATGTGGGAGGGGGGCATGAACGCAGCGGGTGGGCAGCATGGCGTTGAGGAGCCAGGGAAGGAGTGGAGGCCAAGCGTTCAGTGGGAGGCATGTGGTGTGTGACTCTTCGGAAATGAAAGGGCGGTTACTAGAGGGTGCTCACCTGCCACCGGGTCGTCGTTGTACTGGTGGTCTTCTCGACGACCTCGATGGGTTGACCCGACTTCGAGGACAATCTCGTCAGAGGGAGGGGAATAGGGCTCGGACCTGGCTACACTGGCAGGGCCCAAAGACTCGGAAAAAACAGCGGGTTGGAAGTTGTATGGATTTGGAAGTAGTACTGACCCCGCCGCGTCACGGTGCACGTGTTCGTTCAAAACATGATTGACACGTCTACACTGACTCGGAAATGGCAAGTCATCGGATTATCACCAACTTGAAAGTAGCAGAGGAACTTCGTACAGAGGTATTGGTTGGGAAATACTTATTACAATGCATACTCAATCAGAGTCGACTCCGTCATCATACATTCCATACATAGTTCGTATATCGTCCTCTTCCTCCGACTCGGAATCCGTCGGTTCATCCTCCCACTCCAATTCTGCGTCGCCATTCCATTGAGGAAGCACAAATTCCTCCGACTCGGAGTCAATGGGATCATCACTTCTTCCTACATGATCTTGAGACTGAGACTCGGATGAGACTTGCATCGGAGGAGACAACGCGGCTTGCACAGCTGGGCGATCTTCAGTCACGGTCTGATTTTCGTCGTCGGAGCTCCGAACATGGGTGTAAGCATGCCCAACACCAAGACCCCAATGGTACCTGATAAGCATATCCCGGTCTACGAATCTTGAATGCTAGTATAAGCCGGGAGCTACAGACGAGCAAACCTGACATACCTGTTGATATAATAGTAGTTCCAGTCCTCCGAAACTTGTGCGATACTAGGGGGTGACATCGTGGCATGTTCTCGTTGCAGTTTTCCGTGTTTGAAGGCAGGTATGAGGTGGCAGCCTCTCAGTACATCTGCAGGGTCCACGAAATCAAAAGCAGCAGGATCTCCCATTTCCGTCAACTTCAAAGCCTCAAGACCATGTAAATCTTGCTGCGGAACTCGCTCGAACCACCGCACATGCAGAAAATCCATCCGCCGCGGGAGGTAATCCTTCATCCCCGGCCCGATGTACTGAACATTAGCATGGTATATCCCAATGACCCTGGCATAACAAAACTGATGGCGATCCTCCGCGGACTCTGAACGGTCAAGCAGCATGATGTCACGGTGCTCGCTGTTCGGATTGAATATATCTTCGGCACGGCGAACGTCGTACGTCGTGTAGTTGATCCGAAGGACCTGGTGTTTGTAGATACGATGGTTTTTGAGTACGACATGATCAGGGTCAGTGGGCAATGCACCGAAACCATCACTGAGCCCAGCCATAAGCACTGGATTCGTATCGTCATTGAACGCCGAGTTTGTCGCGTGAACTTCTACAATGCGAGGCAGTAGATGATGTTTAAGTTGGAGCGCAAAGTCCTAAATTTACATTACTCAATGCGTCATTGAAACGGCGTGCTGTCAAAACGCCACCTACCTCAACAGCTGGGTCATTAGAATTGTCCCGGCAAAAAGCTGAGATGTCCACGGGATAGTTTTGCGATTTCCCGACCTGGTAGCGTTCCCTGGGGTCTTTAGGTAAAAGTTCTAGCGTCGTCTGGTGCACAGTATCACAATCTACTGCTTCGCGAATACGTCGTATGCGTGACTGACGCCTTTCTATTTGAGTAAGTTGGCGAATAAAATCTTTGCGGCTGGTACGAAGAAATCTTCCTTTTCCAACACGGTGCTCTCGTTCCCCCTGTGAACGGACAGAATTGAGAATGCACATGGACCCAAATGAACGCCGCACCAATTGCGTTGAATAGGAGTCGGTGGTGCCATACCTCCTGATTGAAGACACATAGTCACCAATGGCGTGCAGCTTGTACGTTTGCAAATTGAGGGTTTTTGGTTGACGTGACACTGCTTGAGATGATGAACGTTTATGAGATTGGGACTGCTGTTGGCGACGCTGGCGACACGCAGCCTCACGCTTCAGTTCACGGGTCTGAAAAGCAGGACACGTATGGGCATTAAATGCGCGGAGTTCTTCCCCGAGGGATGCAGTGACGTTGTCCATGATCTGGAGGGTCTCGTCAGTGTGCATGCGAAGCTTGGCGAGCCCATGCCAATAAGAAAGAATAAAAAGAAGCTTCAATATAGATGAATTATGCGGTTCGGGATATAGTCCATCAAACACGGGCATGGCACACTGTGGTTATTATCAGATTGACTTGAACAGGTCACCCACACTATCACCGACCTGAAGGAGATCTTCAAAGTCATGAGCTGTGGCTCTCTTCATTTCCGACGCATTTCGAGAGAAACGGCGAATGGTATCCCGCCCAAATGTCGGGACTTGGCGATATCTAAATGTAAGCATGAGTGAATAGGATAAAATGCGTACAGAAAATATATATATATATATATACCTGCGATCGAGCTCGTGTATCTTGCTCTCTTCCAAGCATTCAAGCATGCGAAGGAGATGCACGAAAACTGCCTTCCAAACCCCTAACTCAAATTCATGGAGGAGGTCCACCACTAGCATAACAAAAAGATTGAAACCAAAATTGTATAACTTCTCCGAGAACGCGTTCTGCACAACATAATTCACAATAGTAAGATATTAGCAGAGCCTTATATCAAGAGAACGGTACCAGTGTGGGGACCAATGATTCTGGTTTGAGGAGGGCTTCGACTTGAGGTGTTGTAACGGCATAGTTATCTCCATAGATAAGGCTTCGTGCAGCCTGTACTGCTTCGATACGATCAAGATTGTCATGTCGTGCAAGGAGCTGCCGATCTTGCATATCCTTCTCAGTCGCGAGATTCTGAACCTCACCCAACATTATCGTGCAACGAGGACAAGGGCAGGTACCCAGGTTTCGTATAGATGCTACGAGTACTCTGTAAAGAAAGGGAAATCAGTGGAGTGCTTGAAACGGCATATGACTCTGAAGCTAACTTTTCCGGATAGTCCGCCGAATATGTGAAAATCCGAGGGTAGAAACGGCGCTTCAAGCCATCACAACAAGTGATCACAACACCGTGTTTATAAGCCCTTATAAATTCTTCATCAAGAATAACTTTCCACTGTTCATGGAAAAATTCCCGATGGCAATGGGTCATCAGAACGTCACTCAGTGTTTTCCCTCCCGAATGGCTTATTACAAAATCTTTAAAAGCATCGGGGAGCTGCGGTAATAGACCAGTGAGATACATAACAGTATGCACCTCAACCGTGATCACGCACCGTCTGAAAATAAGCAGCGTGACAACAGGAGTTGTTGGATGGTTGACCCCGGCGGTACTTTGATTCGTTGCCAAAATATGCGTAGAGTGGCCAAAGTTTTGCGCTTCCGAACGTCGACAGTTGGGTCGCATCTGACCAAAACATGAACGCGGCGACAACTCGAGGTAAGTCGCAACCTGGTTCTGGAGGCAATCCCTGCAATTCCCTGTGAGTATCAAGGAACGCGCTGGAGGTGAAAAGCTCTCCGTGCACTCTTATATCCCTGTTCCTATGAGGGGGACGCCAAAGCAATTCATATGGTTCATAGTGGAAGTGCGCCGCCTGGACAGGATCCGTGACCTTCTCTTCCAGGATCGAAATCAGAGAACGATGATGGAAACCTTGTACAGTGAAAGACTTGGGCCCTGGATTGACTGAGCGACTGTGGAATGGAACGGATATGGTGATTGGTGATGATTTCCACCCACGATCACTACTCGACCACTCGGGGATGTCTGAGTCCGCATCAGAATCATGATCTCCGAGGTCTTTATCAATAGAATCCCATGCGACCCCTCGCAAATCGGCAGCATCAAACGCCGGGTTCCCGATGATGCCAAGAAGCTGCTTAAAATTCCCCCTCGACTTCTGTGTTCCCTGATTCCAATACCAGTCGCCTAACCGCATCGAATTCTCGTTTGGGTAAGGGTGAAATGGATTGCTTGTATTCGAATGTTGAGTGCCATGAAGGGATGCTTGCATTACATGTTCTATTGAGTACGGGTCATCCGGGTCGTGGGAAGGAAGGGTTTGCGTAGTATAGGCACGGAATAGACCGAATTTGTTCATTAGCGTTCTGAAAGTCTTGAGTAGGGGACGGGACAAGGAAGTGGACAAAGCAGATGGATTGTGTGGTGTGGTCGTCGTTCCTGAGGGGGATAATTGGCGACGATCTGGTTCTGATGGCGAGGGAGGATCGGTGACCAACTCCGAAGGAGGGAGAGGCAAAGGTGGTTCAGGTAAAACGTCTCGAAAGCGAACTGGTAGTCGGCGATGTCTACGAGACCGACGTTGCGCCAAAGGTAAATCATCCTAAACATACTCAGCGTGGTCAATGGGGCTCGTTCAAAAACAGCGCATACCTCGAGGCAATTAGCAACGTCAGAGTCGCGAGGTTCATTAGTGTCAACCGGGCATGGTTCATGCATACGCGAAGAACAGGGGACGCCCTGCACAATGTTTGAGACGAAGAAAACAAATGATAAGTGGTACCATACCTGTTGAACGACTAACTCGTTAGCTTCACCAGCATCCTCCGGGTCTTGCCTGTCCTTGCCGCCACTTCTAGCAGCCGAATCCTCATTGGCGCTGGCAGATCTCGAAAGGGATAATCTGGCTTTTTTGACTTGGTACACCTCCTTCGCCCTCGCGAGGGCGCTGGATAATCTCTTCTTGCCCTTGCGGCAGCTTTTTTCGTGCCTAGTGAAACCCCCAAGGTCAGTGAACGTACGACCGCATACACATGTATTCATGAGAATCGTGTCGGACATACTAGAGTGATCACTTAGTTACTGGATTTGTTCCGTGCCATTTTAGAGGACCGCTGAACGGAAACTCCGCTGAGCAGACAGCACCCACGGGTGACTGCGGCTTCTAAGAAGAATCTAAGAATTTTTGGACATTTAGACCCAGAGTCTGAGAGCAGAGCATACCCACCGCCGAGCCAACAGTACCTCAGCGAGACACGTCATCATAGCATTGAATACCCCAACTTAGTTACTTAGTTTTGTTTCGATTTGGTGAGTCGTGACATAGCCTTAGACTAACCAAAGAGTCACAGTAGGGACGGACTCTGGCCGCATCGCACTGTGGGCTACCATATCGACCAGACTAACTTCCCATGTTTGATGCTCGTAAACGGTTACCTTGTTCTTTCCGCACTCTCGTGTCAGCCTCGACCTCGATGTCCCATTCCAGCCACAGGGAAACCTGGAGTGATGGCATGGTCGCCATTGGTCGGCAAAGTCACAGTAAACCCAAAGCAGCCAGCACCATTCTTGAGCTTGAGACTGTGTCCAATAGGGATGGATAGCGGAACACAACATCTTTCCAGCGGATCCATCCTCGATAGGCAAGAACAACTAGATCAGACGTCCTAACCACTCCATGTACCCATGACGCAAAATCTCGTCGGAACGTTCCCTTCGTGTTGATGGCTGGAAGAAAAATGTTCTTCTTTGTCCGTATTCAAGACTAAAGCTCATTGTACCGCGGCCGACTCGGGCCCTGTTCGAAGATCGGCGCAATGAAATGTTGACTCGGCGGAGGAGCCTCCCGCGAAACCACCGGCCCGTAACGGACTGATAGGCTCACTAAGCGCAGCATTACTAGCCAGGCTAGATTATCAATTGATAGCGACAAGGATGTAACAACAGGCGGGTGCAGGTTTGGCGCAATAATCTAAGGTGCATCGGATACATATCATTACTTCTCAACTTCCCATTGTACCGCTAGCTACAATTACTGAGCTGCACATTTAAAAAAAGAAAAAAAAAGAAAGAAAAAAAAGAGAGACTAAGGGGGAGATAAATTATGAATGAAACAACTGGAAGTACACTATTTATACACGATTAAGATAAACAAAGCACCCTCAATCGAAGAACAACGTAGGAAATGTGGGAGGGCCAGAACATAGTAGTCATGCCTTCACTTGTCATTAGCAAAGGAACGGTGATCTATTGAGAATCGACTTACAAGGCAAAGACTCAGGTTGTCACTAAACGACTTCAAATTATGCAGCCAAACGGCGTGGAAGTACTTCGCGCCAACAGTCGCTGCATCCCTGATCGGCTCCCGCTCAGATGCCAGCCGCTCGACATCCTCCTGGCTCAGGTAGCAACGCAAGAGCAACTCACGCTCTTCACATAATTGTTGGATATGAAGAAGTGACTTCACTGCCACAACTTTCTCCTCCAGGGATTGCTTGTACTGTTCCAACATATTGTCCAACGGCTGGAGGTCTGGGAAAGGACAGAATGCCTGACAATACCATGAGCGTATACTCTCGATTGCCTAAAATGAGTCCCACCATGATAGAAGGGACTTTCCGAAGAGAGTCATAATAGGTGCTTAGTCTTTCGGATGCAGGGACAACCTTTGTCTCCCCAGGTGGGAGACAAGAATTTGATGCCAGAACAAGACAAGGTAGCTGTTCCTCAGGAACGAATGTGATTGTTGTTGAAGGATCGGTTCGTGAGGGCGACTTCATGACTAAATACAAACGAGGTTATGCGCCGAAATACCGCTGAAAAACGCTCACTTAAATATATAAACGTGACTTGTGACCGTCACAGTCATTCCTCGAAACTTGAGGGCCGGTGTTCAGATCAGATCTTGGATCTGAGATTGGATCTGTGTGGCTTCGCATACTCGGCAAAGGTGGGTTGAGCGTCTCTTCGACCAAGTCAGTCGAGGTGCGCAGTATACTAGGCAGCGGGAATTCATGATTGCACTGCAAGTGGGCCTGAATCTCCAATATAAGCACATGTGGAGATCTTGATGTACCACCGAGAGCGCAAAAGAAGGAAAACCAAAGATTTTTGATGGGACAGTTAATCCTTTCAAGTTTTTGGAGAAGTAATGGGATAGTCTGTGGTACCTGTGAAAACGATGGTTATAAGTGATGAATGGAGAAGAAACAGGGGCTCATTGGTGATGATTATGTAAAGAGTCTGAGGTGATGCTTGCCGCTTGCCGGTAGTTCGAACTTGAACTGCCAGTGGGAAAGGATGGAATCGTGGAATATATTGTGATTGAAGTAGTGCCAGCCAGGGAAATTGCAGATCGAGTGAAGATAGTGTGAAGGGCTCTGAGTCTCAGGCAGAGAAGTGGATCCGATACGGGCGGTGGCATGCGCGGTAAGGTAAACTTGGGCGCGCGTGAGCGTGGGTCCTTCAGTTGTTTACATCTAAACAACAATGCGACTGGGGAGGAATCGACTGAGCGAAGTATTGTTCTCAATGTAACCTCAGAGGCCGCCTGCCAGAGTGAACTCGGATTGACTCGGATTGACTCGGGGTCCGACCCATTCACATTCGAGGAAAGCGACTGAAGGATATCTTGAGACGCGAAAACAATGAAAAAGTTGACACAGTGAACGCCCAAGAACACTGACCACGCAACAAGCAAGTCACCAATGCTCGCGCTAGGGGAAACTAGATCTCCGGGCGGCTTGAAGGCGTCCTCGAATACTTTGCATATTTCCAAATCGACATAGCGTTTTTTCTTCTTCTTCTTTTGCTGTTTGGACGGCTGGTGGGATGAGAAGTGTACACGAGCCCCCACGATGATCTGCGGTGACCCAAAAGAAGATGGAAAAAAGCGACAACCAGGGGAGCAACGGCAGGGTATTTGGTGTCTAAAGGCGACAGCGTGACAACTAGTGGCAGGAAGAGGCTACCGTAAGACGTACAATAATATGTTCGAGTCCCTACAAGTTCAACAGTTTTGTTAGGTTGAAGCGCCAGGCCTTCCTGTTAGTTTCTGCGATACTGCGTTGACATTATAGTCGAGCGGACGTGATTTGGATAGTCATAGAGACCCTGGCATTCTCGGTGGTGGCTCAGCAAATGAACCAAAGGGGTCAGGTTCCTCCGAACCATTGCTGGGAGAACAGGTCAACCTAAAACATCAACCATGCCGTCACACTAAGTATTCGTGTTGACTCAGCAGGAACAATGAATAATGTATTTCGGGTTTACGGTAAGTTACAACTTCTGAAAATAATTAACTGTAAATAGACGCATGCAAGCCGAAGTTCAAGTTATCAGTGAGCGATCATTATGTTCAAGAACTACAACGTATCGCGCAAAAGCGACGGCGACGGTCTGCAAAGAGTGAGTGGACGAGCGCTTCTATAATCTACCGTTTAACACACCTCGGAATGACTCAAAGAGATGCCCAGTCCGTGATTAATTTGTTTTGCTTCGTTTACTCGGTCATCATCGCGCCCCCGATCTCCAGGTAATACTGCACGGCATCACATATGCGTCCGTAGGCAGATAACGCTTCGTACTCGGGATGTGGGGGTGGGTG
>JBBPOJ010000808.1:0-20040 GCA_038091395.1 Leccinum rimulosum
CGCACGCAGTGGAAGCCCACTGAAAGAGATGCTGTGAGTGGTGGACGAGCAGTTGACACCACTCTTGGTGGGGCCAAGAAGTTTCAAGTTCAGTGTATTGGTGAAGTGAATGCTGGATAAACTTCTTGATGTCCTCGTCCACGTCCTTATCTAAGATATCCCCCATGTGTTTGTGAACTAGATGCGGGGCAGATGGGAATGCAGAGAGGATATCACTTTCGGGTCGAGTGGTAATGAGAAAGCGAAGGTTGGTAGGAAGGGAGTTATCGGAGATGTGTTGAGAGATAGTTCGTAGAATCTGTTCACGACTATCTCGATCACCACTTTCGTCGAGGGCGTCGATGACAATGATCAATGGGCCAATGAGGTGGAGACGCCGGCTAGGTTCGATGATGAGCCGTTTCATTTGCTCAAACGGCGACGGCGACGTCCGTAGAGCTCGATTATCCTTCACGATGTCCCAAAGGGCAGATTTGTACTGCGGATCGTGATCAGATAGGTCGCGTGCGATAGTGCTAAACAGATTTTGCGGATTCCGCCTCGCAACGTCTGTGCTTGAAAAGCAATATGACGAGCCTAGTCGCTGTTGTTCATCGTACCGTCGGGCGATGGAGTGAGCCACTGCAGACTTGCCCGAGCCAGCCACGCCACTGAGCAAGCAAACTCGCGGCGCATTCTCATCAGGATCATTGAGAACGTCGCGTATCTCGCGGAGGAAGGACTCGCGCGTCCCAGACAAGCATCCCTTTTCTTCCGCATATCTAGCCCCGAAAGCGTATGGCATGTCATTCAAGTCGATGGATTCAGCTGTCCAATTTCATGAGCATCTACCCGCGATTCAAAGAATGAGACCTACCAGCATGTTCCACTATATTCATCATGCGAACGACAGTAACACCCGTTTGCACTGACACTCCCTCCAAGAACGCCGTCTTGAGTTCTCGCAACTTGTTCACGTAATCTGTTACCCTAGCATCGATATCGGAGAACGTGTATTTCGCCGTTCGAATCCCTAAACGTGGAGGTGAGGGGTACGCATCATAATTTAGACGACGACTGACAAAAGTTTTTCTGCTTGACGTATTCGGTTATGAAGTAACCACACTCCGTCACTTGCAGTATAAGAAGCGTGATCGTCTTGACGTGCGCCTTGATCGCCTTCAAGGGTTCGGCACCGTTGACGAAGCTGAAGACATCGCTCATTGTGCCTGCCAGGCGAACGACCTGGTCGTCGCGGTCTCTCTGGTTCACGAGCACCTGTGAGGATCATCAGGGATCAGCGATAACAAAATCATTGATAAAGAGACATACCTTGTTTGCAGCGGATAATACGGACCAAGCAAGCGATGTGTAGGGATGAAGCTGTGTCACATTCAGGCCAGTGGCAGTCGGGATGGTGAACAACAAATACCTGTGCGATACTAGTCACGATCTTGTCGAACAGGTCGATCCTTTGCAACAGAACGCCAAACATCTGATCGGAGGTCATCAACCCGGTTGCAACCCTTGGGCCAATGTCAACCGCCGTGCTCAGTGCCCCGACAACTGCGGGCGTGGGAACGAGTGCTCCAATACCTTCGGTCGCCCCAGTGACAGCGTCTGCAGCCTGACGTTCATCCGCGTTCACGTCCCCATGCTTGTCGGAGGATACTATAGTGAACTTGATCGTAAACCCAGAATGACCGGAACCATCCAGGTTAGGAAGAGGTTCCTCCAGTACTTTAATCAGATCGCATCAGCAGAGATCATGACATTTAGTAAATGAGTTCGTACCACCATCCTTGAGATTTTCCAGTACGCTACCGACAGTACCAGCGAAACTGCCGACCAATATGTCCTTTCGCGTGAGATGCTTTTGATAAACCTTCACGACAATGGTGGAACGTTCCTCGCCATCACTGACACTATTCAGTTCCCTATCACAGTGGAACGTCGAGAATGCACCCACAAAAACAAATTCTGATTCCATGAGGCATAATTGTTTTTCTCCTTAGCTTTCTTCGTAATCCGTGATGTATCGCCGACGGAAAATTCGACTTGATATTTCCTCGCAATGCAGAGCTTTTGCTGCTCTAGTGTACGAAGTCCGATTTCTGAAACAAACGAAGGTGAACTTGCAAATTGTTGTCGCTTGAATGACGAACCTTTAATGATGATCGTCTTTGCCGCCCTAAAACCCCGCTCAGCACGTTGCCAAGAATGATGACAGGATGTACATACGACATGGGCGGATTCAAGGCTTGACTGGGGTTGTCTGTGTTCATACTAGTTCTGTCACGGGTGGTGGGTGCTGCCAGTGGGCTGGGAACCAAGGCTGTGCTGGCATGCGGCGGTCAGTTGGGCACTTATTGGGCCTTCGGTTCAACGATCCAGATTTACTATTGTCCCAAAGCTTGAATCATTCATTCAATATCATGCCGTCCTCAGACTAGAAGGGCAGGAAGAGTCTCGTCCCCGACGACACAATTACACTGTTGCAATGCAATCCGTTCATCGTCTTTGCGGGTCTGAGCCGATCGGTGATCGGAGAGCCCCGCTGGAATCCATCCTCATTCGAGATCGAAACAGAAACGGAAACGGACAGGAACACGCTTTCCCCTGTCCAAATCGTCCAGTTCTTGCGGGGCCCCGAGTACTACGCCTGCCACATTGTTTAACATTTGATCCTCACATCCCGCAACTGGGGGCAACATTCACGAACTCGTCGGTGACACCCACGCGTTCGCGACGCAGGATAGTTTCAACATGCCCTTGCTGTTTCCCAACAAGACTCGCCTCGGGAAAATATAAAGTCACACATAGACTTGGGACATAATCAAAGTTGAGAATGGCGCGAATCTGATAAGGAGCAACTGGGACGAATCGATGGGCATATATACAGGTTCCTTGCCACGCGATCGGAAAATCCCAAGATCGTCCCCGGTTCGGACAAGGTCTTCACCTAAGTCACTACGAGATGAGTTCAGTTAGAGCTCCCCATTTGTGCCGTCTGCCAGCACGTCATAACGGTGTTCCGATAGCTACATAGCTACATAGCAGTACAAGTCCCATTCATATTCTCTCCTGCGCCAGCATAGACCATAGAGGTGAAGCTTAGTACTTGTATGCACGCATACTAGTCATCCTGTAATTTCAGTCCCAGATCCTGCGCAATGATGACCGCCGCCTTCTCTCCGACCACCAACGCTGTGGAATATGTATTCTAACCACAATAAAGACGAATTAGCCAACAACTTCGAGACAGATGATCAACACCTCGTGAGAGTGGGTGACGTACATTTCCAACGTTGGACGGGCAGATCGACAAGTCTGCCAAGTCGGCAAACGTGAGTACGAGTCTGCAATGATCCTACACCCCATACCTGCAATCTTGAGACCCTCCACCCCGTATACGTTTAGACGGGCATCCACTACTCCGCCTTCCTCACGTGGTTTCATCGCACATGTGCCCATCTAGAGCATCTCATTCGTTCAACAACATCCGGAAAACCAAAACGACCGCATTATAGGCCCACCGAGTGACAGGTTGTAAATACTGCCAACCGTCGTGCGGCGAAATATTCAGCAATGGAAATGAGCATGGTCAGATAATGACGCACCTGTGTTGCGATGGTAGTCGGCGATCGCCTCGTCGTCTTCAGCAGTGTACACAATGTTCGGCGCGTCGATCGGCACTGGACCGTCCGCTTCTTTGCATGCAGCAGCACTACCTGGTGGAAACTTTGGATGATGGGCAGCCGCCTCTCCCCTGTATGCGGGAAGACGCCGGTACAGTTCACGAGTCAACTTGTACATCAGCGTCAGCTGCTCAATATCGCAGACTCTGTTGGCAGTCAAACGAATCAGCATGTATACGGCAATATAGGGAACGCAAGTTGCACTTGGAGCAATAGTCAGGGTTAAAGTCCAGAGGCGCATTCGGGTCTTCACCAGATGTGACATGTACACTCCCTTTCAAGTCTGGATACAGCTTGATTGTCAAGATATAAAAAAGAATGGTCAGCGCTTTTACAACGATCTCATCGTGAATGCTCACAAGGAAGTAGGCAACGGAGATATAATGCTGATCGGGTGCAAACGGACAGCTGGTAAGGGGTGATCTGAAAAATCCCACCCAAACATGTCGCCATGACCTACCCGGTAAATGGTAAGAAAATGGCCATGGTTTTATCGGGATGGGGTTCAAAGAATGTTTCCCATCTCTGTTGCAACGCCGGGCCAGCGGATCTCAGCTCTCCTGCCGTCGGGCGCACCTTTGCCAGTGCTTCAATCCCGCTATGATGGACATCTAGTAACCAATTCCAGCCAGAGAAAAAAGAGACGAACTTCTGAGCAATCTTTCCTGTTCCATGTTCTTCCCATTCTTTGAGTCGTACTATCAATCACGCTCACATCACACACTGTTATGTATACATGTTTGAATGAATTGACGGAGTCACCTTTACCGGCATCAGGGTCACTCCAAACATCTTTCATGATATCAAGGTCTTCGGATGGATGGTACGACGATTCAGCACCAAAATGGTCTGCAAAATGATATGTAAGTCGCCGAAACCGAGGATAATTCGGCGGACCACGTGCCCAGATAATTCTCCCCGACGCCTGGTAGATCGACCAAGATAGGGATATTGTTCTTTTCGAGGAAGGACGCTCCACCTATCCCTGATCTCTCCAAAATAGACGAAGAACCAAATGCTCCGGCAGAGATGACGACCAATTTGCTGGCATTTGCGGCGAACAGATCACTGCCGCTCCCCACCTCATCTGTAGTATACTCGATACCAACCGCACGTCCGTTCCTATCGTTGTCGTCAGTCAATGAATATATAATGCTTTCAAACCTGACGCACTTGATCATGACGCGTTTGACACGTTTCCCTACGATGATCTCTAAATTTGGATTTCCTGACTGCGGATATAGATATCGGGAAGCGGCATCGCTGCGTTTTCCGGTCACGGGGTCGACATATCTTTGGCAGAGAAGAATGAGTTAGCCGATACTCTGTTAGTTTTGCTGGACGATTATGTACCTGAAACTTGGCTAGTAAAAAGTAAACGACCAAGCCCATGCACATACGGTAATACCATATTACTATTAGAAACACTCACACTGTAAGCATCCGGAGTTTCGAAATCGTTAGGATCGTTAACTTGTGGACGTCCAGGGTTGTACGCCCTCGCAACGTCCAAGAACTGGTCTCCAAAATTAAGCGCAGTCCCTTTAGAAGCTATATGAATCGGTCCAGAATAACCATGGGTCGGTTGGCTTGATATGGGAGTAAAGTTTTCCGCCTAGTAACAAGTGGTTATCACTTATCCTCAAGCTTTCTCGAGAACGCTCGCCTTCTTAATCAGAGGAAGGAGATCGTTGTAGCTCCATCCTTTGTTTCCAAACGCCTCCCAATCATCGTAGTCTGACGCGGCGCCTCTCGTGTAAAACATGACTACATCAAAGTCAGTGTGCGAAAACGGTGTCGATTGCATCTTATGATCAACAGGATTGCGTACATATATTTGTTGCTCACTACTCACAGTTAACAATGGAGCCTCCACCTACGCCTTTTCCGGATGCAACGGCAGGAACCCGTCCGTTAAGGTACGAGCTTGGCTTGGCTTTGTGGGAGTGGACTGTCGTGCTGTTTGGCGCAAGATGCTCGAGGTATCTATATGGCTGGACATGACTAGGAACGTCGCGGGAGTGCTGCCCACTCTCGACGATCAGGATCTTGAGAGAAGGGTTAGCGGCGGCTAATCTCCCTGCAATCACACAGGCAGTAGTTCCACCTGTCCAATATTGGATGAGCAAAGTACACGGATGCATATGGATCAAGGAACTCGCCTCCAGCAAATATGATGTCATACGCTGGGGTCATGATGCAGAACAAGGAACAAGCAATGGTAAGAATGGTCAGGTACGGTTTGGAGACTGTGGGACGAATCGATGGGTGGCAGGGTCGCAGGAAACCTCAAATATCTTATCAGTCTATTTTCATTTATTCTTACAACCTAAAATGTGAGGGGAACTGTGTGGCTCGGGCGTCATGCCTGCTTGCTCGTCCGTCCGCGGGCACCCGCCTCCAAGGGATCGGGGTCAGACCATCAGGCGTGCAACACACAGTACGGGTAGAGGCGGGATGGTAGCGGTTTCGAGCCTGCGAAAGCTCCCGTTAGGGGGCTACCCGGACCGCCGCCCATCCGAGGTCGTTTAGGGTGTAGTTACCAATCTTAAGCCTGTTGGCCAGACTCGCAGAGGCGGCAAAGCTGGTACAGGGCGCGACCCTGCATAAATTGATTGCGCGGTGGGATGCACGAATCAGGAGGAGGGAGGCTTTCTGCTCGAAGAAGTGGGTGAGAGGGAGGGATTCCCATAGGTGGTACGTGCAGGCTAGGCTCTTCGGGCGCACCCGTCTGCGCTTCTGTGCTGCCATGCGGTGCTCAGCTTGACACATGTCAACGTGGGGTTGGCTCTTCGCCATCCGTACGAAAGGATTCGATGAGGAACATATAGATGATCGGTAGTTTCATACGACGACTTTTAATCCAGTCTAACCAACGATGGGATCGCAGTAGCTTACGCGGAGCTTCGCCTAGATGCAGTGTCGCAATGTGATTGCGTGGGATAGGGCTTCCTTCAACTTGAAAAGTGAATTGCACCTCTTCCACTAATTGTCCCGTAACCCCAGATCTTGCGCGATGATAACTGCCGCCTTCTCTCCGATCAACAACGCAGTAGAGTACGTATTCTAGAGAAAGGAAGGTAAGCAGCTTTCCAGACAGATTAATACTTCATGAATGAGATCATGACGTACGTTCCCAACGTTGGATGGGCAGATCGACAGGTCTGGTGAGTCCATAGGTGTGAGTGCACATCGGGAGTGATCTCAGACTACCTACCTGCCACCTTCAGACCCTCCACCCCGTATACGTTCAACCGTGGATCCACCACTCCACCTTGCTCACGTGGTTTCATAGCACATGTGCCGAGCTGGATATCACAGTGGTCAACCACATGCCAAAAGGGTAAAGCAAGCGCATTGCAGAGCCCACCGAATGAAAACTCGTGGCCACTACCGACCTCATGCTCAGACAAGGAAACACGAGAATCAAGAGTGACTCACACGTATCGCGATGAAACTTGGCAATAGCCTCGTCATCTGCGGCAGAGTATACGATGTTGGGTGCTTCTATCGGCACAGGTCCGTCCGCTTCTTTACAAGCTGCCGCACCATCAGGAGGAAACTTCGGATGGTGGGCAGCGGCTTCTCCACGATACGCAGGAATACGCCGGCAGAGTTCACGTGTCATTTTATACATCAAAGTCAGCTGCTCCAAGTCGCAGACTCTGAATGCATTAAATTGAATGAGCATAGCGCTGGGTACATGAAGGGAATGCAGGTCGTACTTGGAGCAAAAGTTGGGCTCAAAGTCGAGAGGGGAGTTCGCATCATCACCAGATGTAATGTGCACGGTGCCCTTTGAGTCTGGGTACAGCTTGAATACCAAAATGTGAGCAAGAGTAGTGAGAAACAACCACGACATCATTCCTTACGACATTGTAGAAAATGGAGATCAATTTTTGATCAGGTGCGAATGGGTAGCTAGTGAAAGGCAGTCAATGCGAATGATCCACACACAAAATGCTGCTGCAATCCACCCAGCGTATGGCATGATAAAAGACATCGATTTATCAGGACGGGGCTTGAAGAATACATCCCATCGGTGTTGCAACGCGGACCCAGTGGATGCCAACTCTGCTGCCGTCGGGCGTACTTTTGCCATAGCTTCGATTCCACTATGATGAAATGTTGAGCGGTCGCAGAGCGAGAGAAACATGGAACCAAACTTGTTTGAAACCTTCCCAGTTCCTTTCTTCTCCCACTCTTCGAGCCACACTGATCACCGTGATGACATGACGTGCTGCTTTACATGTTCGGATTGGCTTGAATCTTACCTTTATATGCTTCTGGGTCAGTCCAAACATCTCTCATGGTATTGGTCTCATCCGACGGGTAAAAGGCTGAACCAGCACCGATGTGATCTGCAAAGTAACATGTAATATTTGAAAGGAGGAGCAACTTGATGCATAGCACTTGCCTTGATAATTTTCTCCGACGCCAGGTAGATCGACCAACCCAGGTATGTTGTGCTTTTCCAGGATTGACCTCCCACCAATCCCCGACCTTTCCAAGATAGATGGGGAACCAAATGCACCAGCAGAAACAACAACCAGCTTGCTTGCGTTCGCGATGACCTGTTCCCCATCGTTCCCCATCCCATCCTCGCCATACTCGATTCCAACCGCGCGAAAATTCCTAACGTTGACGTGAATCAATGCATACACCAATTTATTCAGGCGTAACTTACTCAAAAATGACACGTTTGACACGTTTCCCGACAACGATATCCAAATTCGGATTTCCTGATTGCGGATAGAGATATCGGGAAGCAGCATCAGAGCGCTTTCCGGTCACGGGATCGACATATCTTTCATCAAAGAATAGTAAGTCGTAAAATTTCCTTGGTCCTTTGTCTAACGATTACCTGTAACTTGGCTAGTTAAAAGTAAACGATTGAGCCACGCACATACCACATTCAAATCACTTACGCTATAAGCATTTGGAGTCATGAAATCATTCGTATCGTCTACCTGCGGACGTCCAGGATCGTACGCGCTTGCCACACTCAAGAATTGGCTTCCGAATCCAAGGTCAGTTCCCCCAGGGGCTATGTGGATTGGTCCTGAATACCCATGTGTCAGTCGGTCTGATAACGGAGTGAATGTTTCGAGCTACAGAATGGGTGATCAATCATAAACAGTAATAAAATGGAGCATATTTGCCTTCTTAATCAGCGGAAGAAGTTCCTTGAAGCTCCAACCAATGTTTCCAAGAGCCTCCCAATCATCGTAGTCAGATGCAGCGCCTCTCGTATATAACATGACTGCATGTAGGACCGGCCAATTGTATGATCAAACAAGAGCGCGTAGGCCTTTTGAGACGACTCACTGTTTACGACAGAGCCACCGCCTATGCCTTTGCCAACCGGGATGACAGGACTGCGTCCGTTGAGGTGCATACTCGGCTTGCCTTCGTGGAAGTAGACGGTATTACTGTCTGGCGCAAGATGCTCAAGGAATCTGCATGGCTGAACGTGGCTGGGTATGTCGCAGGAGTGCTGACCACTCTCGACAATCAGGATCTTGAGTGACGGATTGGCGGCGGCCAATTTCCCTGCGACAACACAAGCAGTCGTTCCGCCTATGAATGAATGAGTAAAGGAGGTCTGAAACGAAATGGACCGATGGACTTGCCTCCAGCAAAAATAAGGTCATATACTGGGTTCATGACAAGAGTGTGGAGAAGTTGGTGCGAAATGTGAATTTGAGCAGGCGATTATAAGCGATTGTTGCATAAATCTATCATGCGCTGTAACATGTTAATGATGAACGTGGAATCAGCCTGTTTCAAGGCTATGCAGATTTTACCGAAGATACACATGTCCAATTGAATGGCTTTTGAAACATCATGTCAATGATAGTCTACATCGGGTGCCTCCGGAGATGCCAATGAAGTGAGACACTGGCGCGTCGGAAGGAGATTGCCAGTGAAAAGGTGTCAGCCATCGAACTGAAAAAACTACTGGCCGACTGTACATACCGTATGACTCGGACATAGTAATGATCCTTCACTCGCAACCACAATACTCTCAAATTCGAACAAAGAAAAGAAGTTCAGAGTCAGCGTTATTTTGCTGAGTACCCCATCGGTATCAAGTGGCTTTGGCTTCGTCGATGGGGCACCTACGCACGTACGTTGTACACGGTGGTCCGAGGTGGATGGCACCAGTGGGTGCGATGTTCAAATATTCAAAATTTCTACAAACTACAAACATCACGTGCAAAGTGTTCTTCAACAAACATGGCTTCTGTTGGTCGACTTCAAATTCTTCTGGAACTGACGGTGCAACCCTTTTCAAACTTTTACTTAGTAGCACCCCTCACTGCCCAGCACAGACGGAAATCAAGTCTCTTGGCGAACATTTTGAATCCAGCTTGCCAGACGGGGTTGTTTTTCCATATCATCGTAGTAAAGAGGATAGCCATTGGATAGCCATGGATTGCGACGGGCTCAGATCTATCACTCCTTCGATACCGCATTAATCAAGCCGAGTGCCTGGGCCTGTGCTATTAGCACAGAATGCCAACTCTCAGCGCTTATCAGCCCAACGTTGAACCCCCTTTTCTCAACCTCTCTCACCTACTAATCCCCCCAGTGCGTGGAATGGATGCTGATCTACAAACCAACTTTGAGAAACTTCAGCTGAATAACTATACTTCTCGTGCGCCCATTCTTATTTGAACACATGTTCCATGTCTCTGAGCTAGGAGGACTCGCAGTTGTGATCATCACTGCCGTCATATACGATTACAGTAATTCATTCTTCCACATATTCAACATACGTTCTGACTTCAATATTTCCAGTCCTCATGTTTTCGAATGAGGTATGGCCTCCTTTTTATTCAAAAATTATCACAAACCTCACTTTGATCGATGACCTGTGCAGATAGAATACATCTGGGTTCGAGAACAGCATTTTTCAAGATCGTAATGTTCTCAACAATAAGACTCTGACTACAGAACAAACCTTGGACCCTGGTCTCCATGCTCTTCGTTATCGTGCGTTTGAACTCCCCAGTCGCTACATCGCACCGCAATGCTAAATTGGTGTTACAACGTCCATGTCAGGTTCGATATCTTGGACTGTGTAGCGCTATGTGCGTCCAGGGTCGTTTCATATCATCTATCCAATGTTAATTCTCCCTTGGTTCATCAGGATCCATTCTTTAAGTATGTCCAGGACTCTCCAAAGGTTGCATTGGGGATAAACAGACTTATACATTTGAAAGTGGGGACCTCCTTTCTACCCGGACCTGCAAAAGTGAGATTTCCCTCCTTTCCTCCTTCTCTGACCACCGACTCATGGTGATGACCGCAGCTGTGAGTCTCTCTTATAATTAATTGTACTACTATGTTTACATATCGTGACAATGGACAGTTGTAAGTATTCTCTCCTGTCGTTTTGTGTGTATGCTGGGGTTGAGAGATAATTCCAAGGTGGGGTGCTCCATATCATCAATCTATGGACAATTTTTCTCTTTATTTGGGCTGCTGATCGTGAGTATTGACAATTTTGTTCACCTGGTCAACAAAGCAATGATGCATCACACCAATTACAGTTGTGATGATCCTACGCCTATGGGCGATGTACGATCGATCAAAGATAATACTCGGTATACTCCTCACTTCCTATCTCGGGGAAATCGTTTCGTCGACTATTGCAAGCATAGTCTATAGCAATCCAAAGAGTTTTGTAGGTGTGTAGAGGCTGGTGTTGATGAGTGATGTGCCGCATTGATGAGATCTTGCACAGTGGTTGTCCATCAGATCTTGGATCTCTCGTTCTGCTCGCTGAGTGACATATCTGCCAGCTGGAATGATGTGATTAACATCTCTCAACTTGTGCATGCGGGAGTAATGTATATACTAGTGATCATCCAGTTTATGATCCGCTCGGTCGAGATGCACAAAGCTACGAAACAGTGGCGACTCGGCCCATTCATTAACCTGCTGTTCATGGAAGGCATGATTTACTTTTTTGTGTACGTGCTCTTCTTGCTCTTTGTCCACTCTAACACCGTAATATGGATATGAGGCTGATGTGTACGTTCGGTCGCAGCATCCTGATGTGGATCCTCCTCAACACTTTATCCAACTTTGGAAGTCTTTCAGCAGTGGGTCCGAAGCAACATGTGCCCCTGTCTCTTGTGGAATATATTCCAATATTCACGCTTATCCCGCGATTCGTGTTGAATGTACGGGAAAAGTATGCGCGCAGTATTCACGGCGGAATCGGAGGGCATGTCATTGACACGGGGTTTGGCGTGACAACTTTATCTAGCCAAGAAGTGAGCCGTTCTTCTATCATAAAGATTGCGGACGGCCGGGAAAGAGAGGAATTGGAGCATGATAGCGAAGATATACCGATCCAAAGGCGAACAGCATAACTTTGTGCGGATCAGAGCAAACCCTGCGCTGATATCGATATCGATATTGATTCATCGTAGCATTGTTACTCGGCGCTGAGCACTAATAGTACGTAGTACAACTCTGGACAAATCTACTTGTTAGTCAACACTCTTCCGAATGAATCCAAACTCCAAGCTCAAACCTTAGGCTTGAATACAATGGGACAATATCGACCCGATGGCCTATTTTATTGCTTAGCAAAAGCGCTAGCAATGATTCGATTGCAATTGAATAAGTGGGGAGATGGCACTCAGGGGCCACCTGCCTCAAATTACAACGAAGTCGTCCTCCATGTGTTTCGCAGTCATACACACCCTTTTGTGATACTCAAAAGACAATATATCGTGACTATGTTCAAGAATATGTCGAAAGAGAATTAGCCGTTGATCCCATGCTCTCCGACCATCCGCATCCGCGGCAATCTTCATGGCACTAGTTCTCCTGTATGCTCAGGCCCAGATCCTCTGCAATTATGACTGCCGCCTTCTCCCCGATCAACAACGCTGTAGAGTATGTATTCTAACAAGATAGACGAGTAGTTAGCAACCTCGAGACATGCCAAAAGCCTCATGTGACAGAACATGACTCACATTCCCAACGTTGGATGGGCAGATGGACAAGTCTAGTGAGTCCGTAGGAGTGAGTACAGTTCAGCAACGATCCTACACCACTTACCTGCAACCTTCAGACCCTCCACCCCGTATACGTTTAGCCGCTCATCAACCACCCCATCCTGCTCGCGTGGTTTCATGGCACAAGTACCCATCTAGGATACCACCTTTGTCAATGACCTGCGAAAGCGAAAAGTAAGTGAATCGGAGGGCTCACTGAATGGAAGGCTGTGCTAACTATATGCGCAGAAAGGCTGAGATATGGAAACACGTGAAGATTAGGGAAGGTATAACTCACGCCTTTCGCGATGGAAGTTGGCAATAGCCTCGTCGTCTGCAGCGGAGTAAACTATGTTCGGCGCGTGAATTGGCACAGGGCCACTCGTTTCTTTGCAAGCGGCTGCACTACCCGGGGGGAACTTCGGATGGTGGGCAGCGGCCTCTCCTCGATATGCGGGAATACGCCGGTGGAGTTCACGTGTCATTTTGTACATGAAAGTCAACTGCTCAAGATCGCAGTCTCTGCAAGCGACACATAAATTGAATGAGTGCTACATGCGAAGTGAATGCTAACCGTACTTTGAGCAAAGATTGGGATCAAAGTCGAGGGGTGAGTTTGCATCTTCACCGGACGTGATATGTACGCTGCCCGTTGAATCTGGGTACAACTCAAATTCCGAGATATGAGAAATAGGAGTGAAATATATCCCTGCTTACTTACCAAAAAGTAGAATACAGCGACTAATGTCTGATCAGGTGCAAATGGGTGGCTAGTACGGAGCGATGAGATTAATAATTCGCACCCGAAAATGATGCTATGACCTACCCGGCGAATGGGAGGATAAAAGACATTGATTTATCGGGACGAGGCTCGAAGAATTTTTTCCATCTTTGTTGGAATGCGCACCCTGTAGATGCTAACTCTGCTGCTGTCGGGCGCACTTTCACAATAGCTTCTAATCCGCTGCAATGGAAGTGTTTTAGCAAGTGTTTATGATAGGAGAAATAAGGTAGCCGACTTGTGAGCAACCTCTCCCGTTCCACGTTCTTCCCATTCTTTGAGCTGTACTGATAATCATATTCATATGACACTCTTTGGACCTTTGGACCGGCTGACAGCTTACCTTGATATGCGTCTGGGTCAGTCCAAACACCTTTCATGATTCTAGTCTCATCTGACGTATAGTACGCCGAACCAGCAGAGAGGTGATCTTTAAATTACTTGTCAGTTTTCGAAGCAAAACAATTCAATGTGTTGAACCCACCCTGGTAATTTTCTCCGACACCAGGGAGGTCAACCAATACAGTGATATTGTTCTTTTCGAGGACGGGTGTTCCACCAATCCCGGACCGCTCCAAGATAGATGGCGAACCGAATGCTCCAGCGGAAACAACAACTAACTTGCTGGCCTTTGCAATGACGAGCTCGCCGCTGCCAATAATTCCATCTGTAGTATACTCGATACCAACTGCACGACCGTTCCTGTCATTGTCGCGAGTCAATGCGTACATCATGCTTTCAGACCTGACGTACTCAATGATGACACGTTTGACACATTTGCCGACAATGATATCTAAATTTGGGTTTGCTGACTGAGGATATAGGTATCGGGAAGCAGCATCACACCGCTTTCCGGTCACAGGGTCGACATATCTTTGATCAGATAAGAATCAGTCAGCGGGTATTCAAATGTTTCTCTCATCCTTTAGCCGCACACTCACCTGTAACTTGGCTGGTAAAAGGAAATGATTATATCCACACGTCCACCACATTAGAATTACTTACACTGTAAGCGTTGGGAGTCTTGAAATCGTTAGCATCATCGACTTGTGGACGGCCAGGATCGTATGCCCTCGCCATACTCAGAAATTCGTTCCCCAATCCAAGACCAGTTCCTCCTGGGGCTATCTGGACAGGCCCAGAATAACCATGAGTCGGTTGGTCTGATATCGGAGTAAACATTTCCAGCTACAAACCTGATTATCAGTCTTCATCGGTGACGATAGTATCAAGAGGCTTTACCTTCTTAATGAAGGGAAGAAGTTCATTGAAGCACCATCCTTTGTTTCCAAACGCTCCCCAATCATCATAGTCTGATGCAGCGCCTCTGGTATAATACATGACTGCATTCAAGACCACATGCAAGACAGACGTCAGCTATGTGATTGCAGAGAATATGATCAGACAAGATTAAGTGTAGACAACTCACAATTTACGACAGAGCCCCCGCCTACGCCTTTGCCGGATACAAGGACTGGAGCGCGTCCGTTGAGGTGTGTGTTCGGCTTGCCCGCATGGAAGTAGACAGTGGTGCTGTTAGGCGCAAGGTGGTCGAGGAATCTGCACGGCTGAACGTGGCTGGGTATGTCGCGGGAGTGCTGACCACTCTCGACAATTAGAATCTTGAGAGACGGATTGGCGGCCACCAATCTTCCTGCAATGACACAGGCAGTCGTTCCTCCTGACGTCTGATGGGCAAACAATACTGATGCAAAATGGACGAATGACTTACCTCCAGCAAAAATGATGTCATATACTGGGGACATGGTGGGAGGAGCCTGAGAGGAGTGGGCGGATGTGTGGAACTTGAAACTTATATAGACTCCACCCCCCCGTGAACGAAGAAGGTTAAGATCCGATCCATATCATGTATGACAATGATGTCGCTGGCTGTGCAGGTTTCTGTGCGTACCAGTGACTGCGCCGGGGGATACAGACAAGGGATGTTGACTTGATAAGTACATGGATTTAGATGTGTTCTTTTCTCCATTTCGAGGTATAGCTAGGAACATTGTTACATGTGATGCTCATGTCTAGGACTGGAAGATAGCGGCAGTGTATATCACAACCAACAGTGCTACTGTTGATGATCAATGATTATCGATTATCTGCCGGAAGGTCATGTGAGTCTCGGCAACGAAAGAATCTCCAGAAAGCATTATCATAGAACTTGTTGTAGCCGTGTTTGAGGAGGCGTCTGCGTACGCAAAGATACATGTAGGGATGAAATTTGAGATGAACAAGTGTCGTACCAAGTTGAACGTCAAGACTCAATATGATATATTGTGTCTGTTTCGCCGACTGGATTCGGCACATCCCGACACCTCGCCGCTGAGCGCTAATATAGACTGTCAAAAGTCTTGATTGTCACATGTGCATGATCACAACGGACTAACTGACCAACAAAATGCATCATAGTTCAACCACCGTCATTTACGTGTGTCGGACGATTCAAACGAAGCATAGAAAATCCAATGCAAAATCCATTAAACCAAGAGGTAACCACAACCCGATCCCAATGTAAACATCACCACCGAACTATTCTATCACTAATAAGTTTTGTATGCTTAGAGGACGTTGATGGGGGAGCAGCCAACGTTGACAAGACCGTTCTAACCATTTCACTCAGATGAAATGTCTCGCTAGGATCTAGTTGTTAACACTCACAAAGTGGTTGTTCTCGCAGCAAACAGGCTGCTGCTTGCAGTTAGCACCAACTCCCGCGATGCCGGTGCAGCCCAATCCAACAACAGCATCAATCTGGGCGACGACACTTCCGACCAAGGCGCCAATGCCCTGCGAGTGAATCTCGTCCTGGATCTCTGGCGAGTTGTACTAGAAGATATCGTGGGTTAAGTTCGACCTCGACGCAGAATTAGGACGAGACACGTACGCTGCCGACCTTGTTGCAGCAGTTGGGCGAGCCGGTGTTGCACTGCGAGCTGGCAACGACGAGGGCAACGAGGGGAAGAAGAGCAAAGATACGAGCGAACATGTCGATGAAAGACAGACGATAGAGTGATGCTAGAGAGAGTGAACGAGTGGTGTAGCTGAGCAGCTTGGTGGATTATTATTTTCTGGCTCTGGCTGCCTCTTTATATACCCTGGAGAGGAGCCCTAACCCGTTCTGGGTTGATGAATTCACGACTCGAAATACGCGGTGACTGTGGTCTGGCCGCAACTTCTCCATAGCCGACAATACCTTACGTTCTTTACGTCAGTCTTGGCCAATTTTTACCGTCAGTACAGTACTTAGGGATGTTTGAACGCCGTGGCGGATCACCGTCGAGTTTTTTTTCCATACTTATGTACCACCTTGCCGGCCTAACGACGGCTCGGAGAATCTAGACTCGGAAAGATGTGACTCTCAGGGTCAGAGACCGAGGATCACGCAAAAATTTTGGCCAGTGCCAGTGGTTAGATGCTTAAGAATCAATGGAAAATGACCATCAACTGAGATAGTTGATTTACTGGCAGGTCCGAAATATGTAGACAATAGCCCTCAGTGAAGTAAGTACATAAATCATATCACTCAGGCTGCATAATCGAAAAGAAGTGTTTAACGAAGAATTTCAAACAATGTCAAGCTTGGCAAAGTGTGTAACAGGGCCGGGAAAATTCACGTAAAATTGGAACGGGAAACCGAACATCCAAGCCTCGAATTAACCTGTACATACCCACTGAGTGAGTTACAGTCGTCTCTGTAATAACCCATACTCCTCGGGACAGGCCTTGGAGCATGGGGTATCACAGAGTATGTGATTCAATAGAGGGTCGATATGTACAGATAAAATATGGTTAGAGTTCATATTATATGAACATATATGATGTACATCTCGTCTACGATTCTTCAAAAGGATGATCGATTAAGTGTCAATGAGATCCTAGTGAATCCACCACCTGTCCGAACGTTCACTGAGCAAGAGAGCAGTGAATGCTCATCTGTTGACCGTCCTAAGAGAGCCGAGTTCAGCGATCATGGGACAACTTCCAAAGGAAGCGATAGGAGATGATACACTGAACACAAGGTCACCACGTCCAATGTTCTGGAGAGCCTGTTTCACAGTGTTGTCGGTGCTCTAGGTGAATTACCAGGTAACCGTCACGCACTTCACTTGAAAGCGCATAAGAAACTTACCTGAAGTGTGCTGGCGCAACAGGTGCGATGATGCCCAGTGGGGCACTGCGCGACAACAGCAGACACGAACAGAACAAAGGGGAGAAGAAAACAGAGACGCGAGCGAACATGTAGGCGATGGACAGAAGAAGAGTAAGTAGATGTCTGACTTGAAGCGGATGAGAGATGTGATTGACCTGCCGTCCAAGATCGCTTTCCGTGTTCTTTTATACCTGAAGAATCAGACCGTCGCCTCCAAGTGTTTCAAGCTCCAAGCTTGACAAACGACGCTCATCGTGTCTTTGCTCTCAAAAGCGCAAGACCTCATCGTACAGTGCGACCACCATCTTTCCCGCAAGTTTACAGAGCATGTCCTCGCCAGGGGCAGGTGCTAGTCCCACAGAAAGCACAACCTTTGGCGGGACGACCCACTGGTTTCCTTAGAGTTGATACGGAACTTAAAACTCCACAGCAAACTCTCGTGACCCGCTTCCTTGTCATATGCTTTTCCAAGCGCACGAACCTGATAGCCATCAGTGTATCGCAAGTGCGCGTCCCGCTGATCGATGCTCACCAGAATCTTTTGACTAAGATGTGCGGGAGCTTGGCGCGTACGAAGTATGATGAGAGGGAGTAATCAGGAAGCGGGAGGGAAAACCGGCCAGGGTGGACGTCGAAGGCAGGGATGCAGTATCGAGATACATGACTAGATAGGAAGAATGATCAAGATGAGAAGCAAATTGCTCACAAAGACGAGGTAAAAGACGCACGCGCGCTAGTTCCGTGGCCCGTGGGTTGCTTCTCGATCAAATCTTTCACAGTATGAACGGACTGGACCGCCCTCGATTCTTCTCGACTTAGCGCCCACTCGACCTTGCGCCGGAAGCACAGGATGGTTTCGATGGCGCCAAACAGGCGCTGGCGCTCCTCTGGATCCCTGACGTATAGGTAGATCAAGAGGGAGTACATTTCCGAGCGGACATTCTGGAAGCCATAAAAGAACGCGCCTCGGAGACCTGAACGTCGCTCGAGAACCACTTGACGACACCGTCGGAGGAGACGAAGTGGTATTCGTTGGCGGTGAGACGGTCAGTCCAGTCACGGACGTCGTTAGAGGTCGATTTCCTCTGCGGTTCAGCAGCAAAATTCGGCCTCGTGCATTTCCTAAGCGAGTGGTATGGTCAAGGGCAATAGTATGGAGCGACGAGGACGAGCGTACCTCGTGATATTGCATAGGAATCCACGCATGGCCTACCGAACGCGTGAGCCGATGACAAACGTAGTTAGAGCTAGAAAACCTACATTCAGGAAGATTGCTTTGTCCGGACGCAAAACTGCTATGAAGGTTGTGATATCCTGCTTCAGAATCCTCCACAGATCCAGGGGGAAGGTGTATTCAGATTGTTGCAGTCATGTGGGTAGTGTTACAATCTGGCTGGGATGAACCTAGTGGGAAGTCGATGGTCAGGTGGTAAGGGATCAGAATTATGAACGGTTCCGTGAAAACGTCAGAACAAGGGTTCGTAAGAACAGGGATCAGAGAATGGACATAAAGCCACAAAGACCGCAATATACTACTTGGGTAGCGCCGCGCGTCGCCGGCAGATTCTAACCTTGTTTGTCTGGTTGAGCGTGAGCTTGAAAAGTCAATGCATTACAGTAATGAAACAAGTTGAAGTACATATATAATCAGATAGTAAACATACAAATTGGCAACGTGCTGAGGAGAGCAACAACATTCTGACGCGCGAAAATGTAGTTGTTAAGCACTGTTTTAATCTTGGAAGCGGATATGGGAGGGCCGATGACACTGTACACCACGACTCGAACCATCAGACTTTACGGACAGTCTGGCACATACGAGCAAACTCATCTACGCGAGGCCCGATGAACGGCTTAACCATTTGGATAGTGTAACCTGAAGCTTCGTGACAAAACGCACTCACTGATCGATCTTTTCTCGCCGGGTCGTTGCATCGGCGATGTCCGGGACTCCGCCAGCGCATTGCAACGACTGACTTTCTATTTCTTATTCTTGTAGCCCAACACTTTGACGACCTTTGAAGTTCACGTTCACGATCTTTTAATCATTCAGTCAATTAATGATCACGAATTCTTTTTCCTCTCACACACGTTGCCAACTTCTTTTCGGCCATATGCATGACGTCCTACTCGACTGCAAACTTTCGCCTAGTACTATTGTTACCTTTCGCATGTACTTTGGAGAAGCCGCTCTTGCCGTGGGACTGCGTGCTGCTTCACACTCGTACTGGCATGTCCCCGACGGCCCTGACGACCCTCTTGGCAAATCGGCATCTGGACAATAGCCTCATGTCTATTAGCCTCGCTGCAGCGCCAATTTCATATCTCCGAGACGTCAAAATGGTTCAGTGGCTTCGCTTCCTTTGGTGTACCGCCCTGTGCAGTGACTGGCAGTCGCATCCC
>JBBPOJ010000809.1:0-20039 GCA_038091395.1 Leccinum rimulosum
GGTTATCACATCCGCTTAGCATGGCGCTGAGTGCGGGGGGTCTCCGGTTCGAGTCCGGATTTGTCCACTTTTTGAATGACATAGGTGAACAGATATTTTCGACGGAAGGTCTCCCGGTAATGGGGGGGAGGCCAGACTGCGGAAGGCTTGTGCACGGGCTAGCTGGTGCATGCCAGGTAAGTACTGGGTAGTCTGGTGACTAGACCGAGACTCTAAAAAGAGGAAATGGAAACTTGAAAGCCAGACAAGAATCTATCATGCTCTGCCATCAATCAGATCATGATTTTATCGAAACGAGCTCCTTTCGGGTTGCTCGCCTACGGAAGCTCTTCATTCAAGTTACCATGTGGCACCACCACGGAACTGTCCGTGGTATTACTTAGACCCCGGTCCATCGCTCACATGCACAGAAGGCATTCAATATGCATCTGACACTGATCTAAATAGTGTTACCGAGCCTGAGTCCGTTCACTTATATGTTGACCGTCCTGTGCTGAGCGACATATAAGCCCGACAACATCCCCTGGACCGCGCGCTGCCCTTCGCCTCACTTACAACCCCAAACCAGATTAACTTGACATGCTTAACTCTTCGAGTACACAAGGCATCAAATGTCATCTAGGACAATTCGCAATCGATGAATGTCGGCCCATGAAAGTGGTTGTTATTGGTGCCGGCTTCAGCGGTATTGCGGCGGGTATCAGGTATGCATGTTTGACACCATTCCGACTTGCAGCTCCTCTTAACGCTGACCGCAATCACGCCAGGTTTTCCCAGAGGATACAAAATATCGACCTGACCATTTATGAGAAAGACGCTGGCGTTGGAGGGACGTGGTACTCCAACAAGTATCCTGTTCGTAATTCTATCTCTAACACAGTCAGTGGGGTTCGAACTTATGTCCTCTTTTCACCTAGGGTCTCTCTTGTGATGTACCTTCACATACAGTACGCTTCCTCGTTCTTTTTGCGACGGCCCTGGATTCTGACGGTAGATTTTCAGTACCAATTTACGTTCGAGGTGAACGTAAGTAAATCGCGAGCTCTCGTATGCACCTACATTGACGCACCCTAGCCCGAGTGGTCATCGTTTTATTCATCCGGCCCCGAGATTCGGGCGTATTTGGAGCGGGTAGTCGAAAAACATCGACTTGCTCCCTACCTCAAACTGCACCACGAGCTCGTTCATGCGCGATACGACGAAGCAGATGGAAAGTGGCACCTGCGGATTCGTCGGCCAGGTCCCGGACATTCGGACGAGAACCCGTCATGCGACGTGTTCGAGGATACAGCAGATTTCGTTTTCTGTGGCGCTGGTTGCATGAGCCGCTGGTCGTGGCCAGCCATCGAAGGACTGAAAGACTTTGGGGGTAAATTGATGCACTCGGCTGACTGGGATACGGACGATTGGAGGGAAGGCGTCAAGGATTGGAAAGATAAAGCAGTGGGCGTGATCGGCTCGGTACGTTCGGTCCACCTCATCGCTTGCGCCATGGCTCGCGACTGATTTCGTCCAGGGCTCGTCGGCCATACAGATTGTTCCGGCACTCCAACCGTATGTCGGAAGATTGTACAATTTCGTTCGAGGGAAGACCTGGGTCGTACCTCCGTTTTTTGCGGATAAGGTTGCCACCATGTTGGAACGCGATCCTGGTAATACCAATTGTACGCTCCGATGAACCTGTTTGCAAAGTTTGCACTCACGTCAAGATAAAAGTTACATTCGATGAACAAGATAAGGACAAATTACGTGACCCAACGTATTACAAGGAATTCCATCACAGCTTACACAACGAGCTCAATGCGAGTATCCGCCCACTTTGATTTTCTTCATGATAGGCTGAACTCCCCTAGTCTGCGCATAACTACACCTTACGGAACCCTGAGCGAGAGTTGTGCGATCGCGATACATTCACGGCTTACATGAAGCGACGACTAGCCAAGAAACCTTGGATAACTGATCATAGTGAGTGTTTTACCCTCGTAATACTCGTGTTTGACTCAATCTATGACCCCGAGTTATACCCAGTTTTCCCGTAGGGTGCCGCAGACTCACACCTGGCCCTGGGTATCTGGAAGCCCTATGCGAAGACAACGTACGTGCTTTGAGCAATACCGACAGATGGTTGTCGAAAAGAAAACAATATCACTATAGGTCGATTTCGTCCCAAAGGACATTCGACGCATTACGCCCACTGGCGTTGAAACGACAGATGGACAACACCACGAGCTCGACGTTCTTATTTGTGCCACTGGTACCTTTTGACGTTTACGTCGCAGGTAGTTAGCTAGCGCTGATCTCACCAAGGTTACGACACGAACTACCAGTATCCCTTTCCTGTCGTCGGTCGCTCTGGAATGACATTGCAACAACGATACGACCCTCACCCCGTGACGTATCTCTCGATATGTACCGACGGGTTCCCAAACTGGTTCAACTCACTCGGCCCCAACTCTTTTATTGGTTCCGGTAACCTGATAATCATAGTCGAGCGCGAGGTCGAGTATGCCGCCGCCGTCCTGCTGAAGATGCAGCGCGAACGATTGAAAAGTATCGAAGTCAAGCGAGAGGCTGTAGAAGACTTTGATCGGTACCTGGAGGTAACGTCCTTGTATTTATATTGTTCTGCTAGACGCTGATTGGCGGCATATAGGCATATTTCCCTGGGGTAAGTGATTGTTGTATGGGATACAATGACAAGTAGACCAATCCTGTTGTCGATGGACATCAGACCGTGTATGGATCCAAGTGCCGATCGTGGTACAAGATGGGCAAGGAAGACGGTCGAGTAGTCGGGCTATGGCCTGGCTCGTGTCTGCATGCAGCACGCGCTCTCGAGCATCCTCGCTGGGAGGATTATAATTACGAGTATCTGGACAGCGTCCGCAGTCGGTTTTATTGGCTTGGAGACGGTTCGACGTACAATGAAAAGTACATGACGGGCGATCGTAAGTATTTTTCTTTGCGGCTCGTTGGGGCTCGTTCGCGATGGCTGTATGCTTAACGTCCCTGTAATCTCGTCTATGTAGGCGCGTGGTACTTGAGAGATGACGAATTGAATTATCCGCCAGGTATGTCGTTAGCAGCGTAGTGCGCTCTGAGTGTGTTGACGCAGAGTTTCAGCGCCGAGTTCATAAAATTTGTCGCTCAGGAATTGTTTTTGGTCATCGATTATCCATCGCCAACGTTCCCTTTAGACATATATCTATATCACGCATCTGTCTTCTGAGAATCGTGACAGTTAAAATCTAACAGCCCTTATTTACACAGACAAGTGAGATCGATCACCAAAAGAATCCTCCGACTAAGTCGCTATCACCGCTAAATCGCGCCTACCATTACAAAAAAAAATCCACCTTTTTTGGGGGGGTTGGGACGCCATATTGTTGCGAGGGCGATCATGAACAGGGTTCCCGGGATATAGGAGATAGTAATGTAGATGTGGAAGAATGAGTAATTCCTGTTATCAAAGTGATTTCTTTCATGGGTGAGATGATAGCTCCTTCAAGTTGTTCTTCGACCAACGTTCTGCAGCGTTGAGAGTGCTTTCCTCCAAGACATCTTCTACTAATAATTACCGCATTCAACTTCGAAAATTCACGGAATTTGCAGAACTCGTTTGAGCATTGTGGATGTAGTGTACAAGGAGCACGGGAATAAATAATCACGACATAGTTTGACTCACTCAGAGAGATCTATCTCGCCAGACAATCGTCCGGACAGCCTGTCCTAAAATGCATGCTCAAGAAGAACCATTCGAGATATGATTCCGTCAACAAAGTTTATTGCGTCAACGCTGTTCTAGAAAGCTTCGCGAATCCAACTCGTGGAGGGTTGCTGCCGAAATCGAACACGGAATAGAACCGCTGGAGGAAGTTCGTCCCGATATTCCAGATATCTGGTCGGATTCACCGGTCAGCATGGGGATCAGAAACGGATGAGGAAATGGGAGAATCTCACGAATATCATTCCGTGCTAGACTCACGACTCCGCTGAAACAATCGCGCGAGCCAGACTCAACCTGTCCCTCGTTGAGGACGTAGGCAGGGATTAAAAACGGCTTTCCATCAATGGTAAAAGTCATGGAGGGAAAAGACCTGCATGGGACTACAGGGAGTCAATCAAAAGTACCAAATTCGACCGAAACTCACAGGTGTAGTAACCATCCCCGTATTCCTGGCCGCCATACGCCTGGTGCAGGGCCAAAACTCGAGACGAGTCGCCATAAATAAAGTTGGAACCAGTGTCGATGACGGCAGGTACATTTGTCAGAACTATTACATTGTTGACTTTGATGTTATCTATGTTCACCTGCCAGAGACCCTGAAAGGATAATCTAAGTGTGCATCCACACCACCTGGTGTTTGCGCTCACCAGGGCCGGATTTATCACAGGGGTAAAGACGAGGGTGCTATGAATATAAAGCGCCTCGTTCATTCCACCAACGTATAGCTCGCCTCCATGAGAGGTGAGCATGAGTGAAAACACTGGTTGAGACAGCTTTCCTTCATTGAACAGCGTGTGAAACAGGGGTCTTTTGCCATAAAGAAGTGAGATAGGCGGGAAAGCCAATCCCAATACGCCATCTGGACGAAACAGAAGATCTCCCATATCTTCAGAGTATGTTGTTGCGGCACCGAAGGTCTGAATGTCTGCCTATTCATCGGTCGGAAGTGATGATGTTCGCAAACAGTAAAAACATACGGTAATACCAGCAATGGTCACATTGTCCCTGTATTGCTTACCACTGGCCATCCTACCATCTGCAAATTCTATCCCAAAACGTATATTGAGGTCCACGGTGGTGATGTCGGGCCGAGTGGGAGTTGTATCGAGGGTCAAGTCGATGATGGGGGGTGATGGGGGATTTGTAGTCAAGTCGATGATGGGGGGTGGTGGGGGTCTCCAGAGATTAAAGTGGCTTCTGCAGTTCTCATCACCGGTTATGGATGGAACAATGATATCGCTGAGTCGAATAAGACGAGAGTAGATGGGACTGACGGAAAACACTTACCTAAAAGCGGTGTCTAACTGGACTGAGGTGGCGACTAGAGTGAGTGGGTGTCACGAATGCACGGAAAAACTTACCATTGAAGGACTTGGGAGGAGTGCCGATCGAAATTTCCCCACACCACATTATACCCATGTATCCTATCAAATAGTGTCCGGCTGCGCGCCCGTCCCGTTTCACAGCAGAAGGATGCGGCGTTCCCTCGTTCCTATCGGAACTATCCACGGCGCCACTTGGCCCATGAATGATCTCGCTAGAAACGTATGAGCGAAAACAATGCCTGAGGACATCACAGGTCGATTTACGCGTTATGTGACGTATCATGGAATTTGCGCGCGTTGGTATCAGAGCGTCTCGTGAGTGGTATGGCTATACCATCACCTTTCCCCCTAGGATTAGGTGTTTGGGCGGCCAGAACGAAAATAGCCACTGTGATGGCAACGATTGTGATCACCTTGAAGAACATTGGGTGGCAAATGTGGAGGAGCACACATAGCATCAAGTTCGTGCGCCTGACTTAAATAATAGTCACCGAGGATGGCATCACGTCTAGGAACTAACCGGATAAACCAGATAAAAAATGAAACTGACGAAGTACATTCGGATCATCGATTAGAGAGTGAGTCTGGACTCACAAGCCGGATTTAACCGAGATGATGCATGTCACCAAATTTGCCTCCAGTGCAAGGCGGTGAGTTTGAGAGCAGCTCACGTCGATTACAAGAAATGATTATTTTTAGGAAAGGGTGTTGCGGCGGGAACTTCCGGGGACAGAGGAGTGGGTTTTCGGGCTCCGACGAAGCTGAGCAATATATTCCATGGAGCGTACACGAATTTTTTACAGAGCTCGAACTGTCTCTTCTATACCTCCAGCAAAACGTCCAGGTACTGGAGACTCATCTCATCATCCATCCCGAAGACAAAACATCTCGCCCAGACCACCAAAACTGCTCAAAAATAATTCCCCCTTTCAACACCCTCCACGGACATATTAAGTTGTGGATCTAGGTAATACAAGCAGTCATAAAACTCACTCGAGACGTGTTCTAGCATGCGTCCAATAAATCAGTTTCTGGTTGAACTTTGATAGAGCTTTGGAAGGCATCGAGGTCCAACCCCCCCCCTGTTTTCACTGACGTGGAAATGTATTAATTAACTGACTTTTTTCCGCGACGAAGCGCTAGCATAACCAAAAAATTGCGCTGATCTATACTAAGGTGCAACGACTGACCGCCCTTCGACCATTGCACCACTGGAGGCAAATGTGGCAACACGGTCCATCAAGAGTGCTCTCGGTTGAACCCCGCTTGTAAGTATATGTGTGTCCTAATCCGTCATCTTCCTCAGGTGCGTTTGCTCAAACTCTTCACTCGTACCCACTTTGATGATCCGAACGTAATTGAACCTTCATCAGTTTGATCCTTGTTATCCGGTTGCTTCCTAGACGTGATCCCATACCGACATTTAAGTCAGCCTGAGGCGCACGTGCTTGATGCTCACCCTTAGCCGTCTGCCAAATTCCTTGGACGCAGGAGAGGAACTTGGTGGAGGTAGTGCCACAGGCACGATTAGTGCAGGATCCATCCCCACAGAAAATGCAGCGGAGACGGGCGAGGCGGAGAGAGCTGGGGCTGCGAAAGGACTGGCCACGGGTAAGATTATCCGACGTGATTATAATGTTACGTACTTCAGGTTCCAATGCATCGACTTTTCAAGTTCACGCTCAACCAGACAAACAAGGTTTCTGCCGGCGACGCGCGGCGCTACCCAAGTTGAATATAAACCCAAAGCCTGGTTCCTGATTTCCAGGGGGAGAAAAACAACTTGAAAGGCAAGGTTTCACTTGACGCCACTGACATGTGAATTGATGCTTAGGCGTTTTAGTGATCCTGATCGTGAAGAAAGTTCAGGAAACACTGAGTGGAGAAGGGCCGAGTTGTTTGAACTGACTACCCTGCAGAAGTCCAGGGACGCACCATCGAAGACGCGAGAAGATATGATTTCGTGATCAGTAGGTCGTCACTGGAGGAGAAACATGGTCCAGCATGAATTATGCTTGGCCGACGAACATACAGTACATCATGATAGTAGTAGTAATTCCAATTACTTCACGAGCTCAAAGTTGTTGGCTAATCAAATGCGAAACCGTGGAGGTATCGCAGAACAGAAATACAAACAGAAACCTCGTTACGACTCCTTCGCAGGGCCACATCTCACCCATCCATTGCACGAGGGATGGTTCAGGTTCGTTTGGTCCTCCAACCAGCCCCGCCAATGTTGCCGATGCCAAAGCTCCCAAAGGCACCGCCAGTCACGGTGCTCGTGGGTGTGTCACCGCTCGGACTCACAACGTTCCCAAGGGAACCTTTGTGAGTATGAGTGGCCGCCGGGCCAAAAGTCGACCGATAGGACGAAGTTGGCATTGCTTGGATGGACAAGAACTTGTTCGGCAAGGGTCGGTCCTCCGTGTTGTACTGTAATCGACGACAACATGACAATCGTCAAGGGTTGTCCCAAACCTAAAACCAAAAGACAACATGGACAGACCTGGAATTCGAGCCCGATGCCGTCAGCCTCCGAAACATCCAGCAACTTGACCAGTTTCTTCCCAATGCCGTTAAGCCGTTCTACGTCATCCTTGTTCCGCGTCCACAACTGGATACGGTCCACCTTGCTCCTCAGGCTCACTACCGCCCCGCAAATCTCGTCGCCATCTTCTAGTTCCTCCCCGACAAGCGCCATCGCAAGCCAAGCCCAACACTGATCAAGCAACGCTGGATTGTTCTTCATCGTGAGGACCCACTTTCCACCTTGCGCATTTGCGGCATCTTCCCACATGGGCTTGATCCCAGACTTAAAGATGTGATAGTTGGAGTTCCGTTCGAGCTTCGAGGGTGGCTTGAGCCAGTTGAAATACCGGCAAAACGACTCGACAGTGTCGAATTCACCAATGACAGTCAGGCCAGCCTCGTAATCCTCGGACTCGGGCACAGCAGTGAAGGGGACGCTGTCTTCGCCCGGGCCCTTGATGGGTACGTAGGGAACCTTGGCTTTGGTGTCGTGGTAGATTGTCCTATGAGTGACGTGGGGTGTGACAAAGATGTAGCAAAGGTTGACCCTGATCCAAACATGCTCACACACCAAGTAAACTGGAGAGGATGCTCCGGGGCCTTCATGACCGCACCGGGCGTCTTTGGATCTTCGATCATCTCCGCCTCCGGAGGGCGCGCCGAGCCGTCGACACTGATCGATCTGGCCTTGGCCAGGCGGGCAGTGATAGCATCGAGACTCGGGATATTCTTGTACCCTTTGACCTTCTTCTCGAGAGGCTTGGTCGTGGACCCAGTCTCTTGATTGAGCTCGTCCAGATTCTCTTGAGTGAGAGGTTCGGTTACGAGCGGGGCGTCCTCCGGGATGGAAGGTGTGGTGGAGTTGGGTGGCGTGGAGATCGTCGTAGCGGTATGAGCGGGCGATGTCGAGCGGGTGGACGGTGCATTGACGGCAATGGAGTCGTTGGTAGAGACAGCGGACAAGGACGTCTGCGAGCCTGTCCGCAAGAGCGAGGCAGCGAGACGAGGGCGAGCGGGCGAGCTGGTCGCTGACGGGGTGGAGTTGAATAAGTTGAGGTTAATGCGAGCGGCCAGTTGGTTGAGCGAAGGCGGTCGCAGGGCGGCGGCTGAGCGGTCAGGCTTTGGTGCGTGTATGGAGGCGTGCAGAGATTGCGACGACGGCGGGCTCGACATCGTGATGGGTAAGAAACAAGATCACCACCGAACACAGCCGTCACAGGAAGATCAGAAGCCATTTGAAACACGTAACAAATCCTCGAATATACGCTCATCTACTACTCGGAAATGTCCTGGAAGATTATCAGCTCAGATTAGTAGGAGGAGACTTGGAATCGCTGAACTAGAGAGACAGGATTAGATCAGCCACTGGAGATTCACATTCATATCATATTACTCGTCGAATGACACACGTCGCGACATTAAATTGTAACATGACCGAGACACCAGTTGCCGCCCACTGTTCGCGGGACGGTGACCACACATATCCGGTGTAGTGATCACACATTGGTTTGCAACATTGGGAGCCTATTGCCATTGGCCAAGTCACATATTGCCCATTCATTTTCTTTGACTTCTTCTCTGCAAGTAAGTAGGCAATGCTGCTCCGTACAAGAGGGGATAAAACGTAACCTTCACCCACCAATTCAATGCACCGCATATGTGCGACACACGACGACCCATCAAAACCAGCTGTGCCTCGCTGGCAGATTCAGAAATAGATGCATTTTTTTTCAATCCAAAGTTAGTTCTGGTAGCAACCTATGATATCCACGGTCAGGCCTTCAATGAATCAGGTTTGTCGAGCAGCTGAGATAAGTATCTACACACCTGCAATCTCGTTCCCCCGTGGCGACGGAGTCTGAATCGAGCTGAACGAAAAACGCTCCATGACGTGACAGCTGTCTCAGCACGTCTGGGTACCTACAAGGTCCCGACTCCCAGTTTTGAGCGTGGTGCACCGGTGGAACGTCGTTTCTCTGCGTAATCAGCCACAACTACGTATACAAACTTGTCTGTCGCGATGTTACCTTGTCACGACGTGGCAGGCCCAGGCAGGGGTAATAATTTAAACAATTTTGTTAAGCTCACCATCCCCCAGGTACTGCGCTCCATTTTGCATATAGGCAGTACTTAGGACCCCAAGTTAACGGTTCCCTTCAAGTTCAAGTGGGTCGGTGGAGCGTCAGCAAGGTCGGTGCGCAGTGCCGGAACGCTCTGATTGGCCGGGACAAAGCCCTGAAAACAGACACCAGCCGCTCTCTCTCCTTTTCGTGTATTTGAAATTCGACCGAGTGAGGGACAGGGATATCATATCAGGCCTTCAGGTCTCCATTTTTGTTTCGGGGCCGAGGAATTTGTCACAGCAGTCAAGATCAAACATTTTGATTACAAAATCTTCTCACTCGACCGCCGTACACCGCACGGCCAAACTCTCGCCACTTCCCACCACGTAGGGCAGCATTACGGTATTTAGCCCCTCCGTTTCCTTCAGACTCGTTTTCGGGTGTGCGAGGGTCGCTTTCAAAGGCTTGGTAAGTCTTGGTACTTCTGAAACACTTTCAGGGTATTCCTTCTATCAATCGATCTCCTTGCCAAAGATTTAATCACAAAACCAGTTTCATCATTGACATGCCAGAGAACTCTTTCTCCCAGTGCTCCAAGAGAACGAGCATTCACTAAGGACTGTGCTAGAGTAAACAGATGGCTGGCGCGCCGTCGCCACAAACGGTGTCTTCTGTCCTGAGTAAGTCTTCCAGTTTGAATGCCTGTGTCTTGAACTGCTCACCAACCAAGCGAAATCTCCCTAGTCTTGGCTGCCGTATTTCATGGATTGGCTGTTATCGTAACCTCGTTTCGACTCTGGTTTCGGTATCATATCCGACGACTCTGGTGGGATGATCTTTGGGCTGCTCTCGCACTTCTATGTGAAATCGTCAACATGGTGGCGCAATGGACGCTTATGGCACCGCTCAACAATCCGTACATAAACATCGAGGCTTTGCGTGAGCAACTTGCTTCTTGAATATTTTTGATTGGCCTTATTCTAACATGATTATCGTTGCGCTCAGCTACGCCCGCTGTCTCACGGAATGCCCACGTAGTATCCTTCTGGCTGAACGTCCTCTTTTACACCTGCACTATATGGTTTGCCCGAATATCCATCGTCTGCTCGGTGGTCCGCATCGTTCCTCCTGCTCGAAATGTCAGCTTGGCTGCTTTCATCGCTGGCGGGGTATTTAGTTGCATGTGGATCTACATGTTCACGTCCAAGTCCGTCTTTTGCGCTGTGAACACGTCGTGGCACTATTCTTCCTTTCCGATCATGTGTCCGATGCCCACTTGGGTAGCAATTTCGGAAGTCTGCAGTACGTTTATTTCGCGTGTTGCCCTCAATTTCTCATCCTGTCATTTCTATCTAGCTGATATGATATCGGACATCATCCTCGTGGCTCTCCCCGTTCGTCTCCTGTGGCGGGTGAAGTTACCCTCGAACGAGAGAATCATGATCCTCTCGGTCTTCTCGACCAGCATCTTGGTTAGCATCATCAGCGCGGTCCATACCTCGTACCTCATTCCCCGATCAAACTTTATTGCCGGGGCTACGGCTGAGATGGAGGTACGCACATCTCATTTGTTTCGTTCCTGCATAGAGCCCATCCCCCTTTTCTTATCCTGCTCGTGCCTAAAACATGATTCAATAAATATATATATCAAAGGGCGCAGTGTCCCTAATCGTCTGCAACCTTCTCGTCATCGTCACCTTCCTCTACCGCAAGTCCAAAAACGGCCGAGATCTCACCGCAGGCATCTCCGACAAGCTCCAGCGCTCGTCGTACCGGCTCACCACCGTCGATCTCGACTATACCGCGGGATCGCTGTTCACGTCGACGACCATTGACACGGGCACGGAGCCCAGCACGACCGCTTTCTCGGCAAACACGAACATATCGAGCGTCGTATTCGCACACCCGAAGGAGAAGAACCTTACGTTTGGGAGTGTCATTGAGCCGGACATTCCAGTCCCCGTTCCCGTTCCCGTGTACAGTACTATGGGCTCGATCCTGCCACCTATCTCGATGACCGCGAAGCGATGACAATTAGAGGTGTTTTTTTCCCATTGTTTTTTCCCCCTCGGTAGTTTATCCTGGATCATGTAGGTTAGGATGATGGGTTTATTATTTTATTTATTTGTCTTATTCCGCTATATCCTATAATACATATGCAACTCCAACCCTGGAAAGTTTCTGGAATCCAACGCAACTACATAGCTAGTAATGCTAATCTTCCTTTTCCCAGCTTGTCACTGATCTGACAGCTGCCATGGATATTGATATTCCCTCATCGAAGAGTTTTCTCCGCTATTTTCTGGTAGAATCATACAAACAGGATGGTCTATGTTTCTCGTTACTATGGTGGTAGGATACGCGAGGACATGAAGCGACTTAATCATCGTCCTGGATCCCGCACGACGCGACAGAACCACAGACAATCATTCAATGACTCAGTAGGAAGTTCGGACTCGAACCCCAAGACGTCGCAGACTCGACGGACGTGACATGCCAGACCAATGCCAGACGAAGGTGTGAAATATAGAGCGATCTCGCCGAGTCCACGATCGTGCGTTACTTGAATATTGGAAAGTCGATCTGCCACTGGTCCGAGTCCGAGTCCGAGTCCGAGCCGATCGTTCCCTAGTGCATCCGAAAGATGTTGCAGCTTCCGAATCAAACGGCGGAATTCAATGCATGGTCTGACTTGATTGATGTGATGTGACACGGAGCGACCGCGGCGCATCTTCCTCATGGGATGCACTGTGGCGCAGCGACAAGGAGCGAGGCGCCGAGGCAGTTTGGACAAGCAAGGCAAGTGTCACATGACAAGCGACGAGGTACCGCTTCCTTGCCTCCATCGTCTGCCTTGTAGTGCGCGTTCTCGCACATTTCAGCGCAACCACACACTCTACCTCCATCGTGTTCCTGTTTTGGCTCCACATCTGACTGCCATTGACAGGCATCCAAGTTTTGCAAGGTGTTCCCAGCCACCCTGGTAGTTCATGCCAGCAGCCATACCAAGCAGCTTGAGGCCTCGGGCTCAGGCTCCCGTCCTGGGCCACCGGGTGAGTTCTTTGGTCTTTCTCTCAGCCCATTAATGTCTCCTCCTCCCAGTGCATGCAACGATATCCAAAGACTACGATTTGCTGTGCTGGCAGCCTGCTTCAAGCGACCAGTTTCCCGTACTGATCTGCCCGAATATCGATACCCTGACAATAAAGATGCCATTGCGATATCCTATGAGAAGCAAGGCCAGAATTTCCATTGCCGCCCAACTGGATACTATTTCATCTGAGAAAAAGGAATACCGGCACTACATAATAGTACTTCAATTAGCCTGACTGAGCAGATCCAACGTTGCGGGTTGAACAGTGGGTGTATTCCCTATTGATTATGGCAGGTACACATTTCCTTTCATCTGACGTTGACTGACGCAGCCCTGCGAACGCCCAACGAACGCCCTCAAATCTGAAGTTGATCGCCGTCGGAGTTGTAGCATGACACTCCGTTTATGCTCGTACAATAGTAGCATGTGACCAAGTTTGCTACCACATAGATTCACACCCTGCCGGAAGTCAGCAAGGTTGGCTAGAGCTAGAGTCACACAGAAAGCCGTGCCAGTCGGAAAATACTAGCCCTCACTGCCAGTGTATGTCGTCGACTCCCATAGTGTTTAGGTTCTAACGGCCTCGCAGGCGGTGATAATGAAGTGCTGGCAGGCACAACAGAAATTAGGGTGCATATACTACCTCAAAAAAGGTCGTTTCGCTGCCGTTCGTTACGTATGGGCGGTGAGCGCGTGGCCACAGCCTTCTTGGCCATATGGGCAATAAAGTTCCGGGTCTCAGGTTATTAGTTCTTTTGTGTTGTTTGATCAGTCTTCGAATCGTCAGCTGTTGACAGGGGCAAGCGGAACTTGAACGACACCGGGTTTTTACCTTGCTCCAGTTTTCTATGAGTCTGACAGCACGAGAAATTCAAAACGGCGAAGAGACGTGCAAATAAAACTGGCGTGTGGAACGACAAACTTGGTTGATGTACTAGGTGAAAACGTTCAAGCCTATCCTAGTATAGGGGTGAGATTGTGCGTTCCTCTCGCGTCCATCTTATGTTGTTATGAACAGGTGTGCTTCCGATTTCTAATAGGTGTCATCGGTTCGTCCCTGTCTCCATCGCACGGAAGCAAACCCCTGAGGCATTTATGCGGGGAAAGACCGCTCTTTAGCTCTTATGTACATCGGAAATTCAGAATCGCCTTGTAAGGCTATACGTTTCGGTCAGCTTCTTCCCCCGCAGAAGTGACACAACACTCTCGACACAGAAGTTTGAGGTGAGCACTTCCGCACCTGATCATGATAATCGATTTAATAAACATGGTTTGGATGATCATCGGGTAGCATCTCGCGAATCTCCACTCGCAAAGTGAACTCTGGGGTCACGGTTTGATCAACCCCAAACCTGTTTTCTACAATTAGGCAATTCTGATGGAACATTCTGCTTCGAGTTGGGGCCTAGTCCCTGGTCCGCTCCGCTGGCTTCATCACATCACATGGAAGAAAAAAAGGGTAATTGGGACTGGAATTGGTAAGAGCCAGGCCCCAGATTGCTGTGCTGGGCGCAAGCGTTGGGGCTATAAAAGCTCGACGGCGACCTTGCAACAACAGGCATTCCTTTGAAGCGATCTCTCTGCGACACCCTACTACTTACCCCCGATCATGTCAGCAGCATACCCAATCGTTGGTGTTGCAAATGGCGAAGGAATTCAGCCCCGCCTGGAGCTCAATGATCTGATAGCGAAACCCATTCAGTTTTCGCTTTTCATTCGGGCTCTGACCAACATCTTGAAAATGAACAGCACGGACCCGTCCAGCCCTAACTACATGAACAAGCCCAACAGCTGGTGGCAAATTGGTAGGCACATACTACTGCGAAATCGTTGACGACTCGGACTCAACTGTTCCTCAGGTGCAATTCACGGATTGCCCTACAATCCCTGGAGGTAAGATGATACGAGTCCAGTATGTATATACTATTCTCTAACAGACTGGCAGCGGTGATCCAAAGTCGCCGCCCGAACCCGATCCAAATTCTAATTGGAATGGTAAATGATGTCTCTGTCTATTAGGAACATCTGCAACGCTGACGAACGTATTTTGTAGGCTACTGTTACCATAGCTGTTTGTGTCTCGTTCGTGGTTATTCGAGCCCTTCTAACATTCCAAATAGCGGCTCTGTTCCCAACCTGGCATCGCGCTTTACTTCTGTTAGTTGAGGTGAGTCGAACAGTCTTGCCACTTTAAATTTCATTTAGCAGAGATCGATTAGCAATCTGTGGTCAATGAAGCAATTTCGATCGCCACCGGGCTCGAACAGAATAATCCTGTTGCCAAGAAAGAGCAATGGCTCCTAGCTGCGAAGACACTTCGTTTCCCGTACGTAATGGACGTTGGCAGGCACACACAGCCACAAAACCTAACATTTTCTTCAGGTTTTGGGACTGGACTCTAGCCCAAACTGCCCAGGTTGGCATCCCACTAGCCTTCCAAGATCCGAATGTCAAGATCGCAATCCCTGGCGGAACGTATGAGCAAGTCGAAAATCCCTTGAATCACTATAAATTCGCTGCGAAGCCCGGCACTGTGGAAGGTTTTGAATACATGGGCGACTGGCAGCGCACTTATCGGTGGGCCAATAAGAACGAGAACCCGACAAAGGAGATGTACGATCAGGCACTCAAGTGAGTCACGCTTCCCAGTACTGTTTCAGAGTGATGTCAATGTCATATCACCAGGGCGTTTTCAGTTGGGTCTACCCTGTCGCTGGGTGGTAGTGACATCAAACTTCAACCTGTTAGCTGGTTGAGGGGAAAGGTTTCTTCGTTGTTCACATATGATCTTGCTCTTGACGATGATTCATATGGCCCAAACATGTAAGTTGCTCCTGCGGTGCTGATCGTAAAAAAATTCACGGTGCTCCAGGTGGGGATATTTTTCGAACACCGGGTCCAGGAATGTTTATCCACCTATGCCGGTAATGCCGTGTACGCTCAGAATGATATCTTTTCATCATAATTCTGACATCTCACTATAGCATCGCTCGAGGAGCCTCATAACATGGTCCACCTGGACACTGGGGGTAACGGAACTATGGTATGCACGTTTCGATCGATATTGAATTCAGACTTGTGCTAATTCCTGGCAGTCCATGAACGAATATGCAGGTAGTATCGACAGTCTTCTTCACGGAATATTTTGCCGACGAGGTGCTTTTAGGCTTCGACCCCATATTTTTCTTACATCACTGCAATGTCGACCGTCTGTATGCGTTCTGGGAGTATCTCTATCCCAAGTACTGGATCGAAAATGGCTGGAAGAATGGTGATGGCCAGACCGTTCCCTTTGGTATGTGCATTTTACATTCCAGATCCTTGGTTTTCATTAACATCATTTTCTCTAGTCACCGCCCAAGGAAACTATCAACAGGATGCGGGTTCCGAATTGAACCATGCTACGGTACTCGACCCTTTCCCCAAAGCTGATCTAAACTACTGGACCTCCGACGACACCCGTAGCTTGCTCAAGACTGGTGCATTCAACAAGTGTAAGTAGGTTTCTGTCCATGCGACAGTGTACTGAACGTCTACTGGGACAGATTACACATACCCTGCCATCACCGACCCGCAGACGGGTGTACAAGTCAAAGTGGATGTTCCGTATGATGAAACTGATATATCTCTCCGGGAGCAATACCAGCAGGTTCTTATCAACGAATGGAGCGGGGATCTCTCTAGTGTTGTGCAGAAACACCAGGAATTATCTGTGGCTCACAACGCCAAGTTGTCTTCGCATGTCGATCTTCTCCTGAAGCAGGACGAAGACTCGGCGCATCTGCGCCAGTTCGTCGCTATCGGTCATCTCCCAGAGTTTGCATTCCCTGGATCGCATCGCCTCGAGCTTTATATCGCCCCGAAGCAACCCCAGCAGCAACCGCTCGTCATAAACAATATTTCTGTGCTTGAACGCGGAAATCCCGAAAACTGTCCTGCTTGTAAAGATAGGCAAGCCGCAGGGAACCACATCCGTGGCTACATGCACTTGGACCCCCACATCGTTCTGTACTTGCTCAGTCAGCTCGACGCCACTCAGCTCTCAAACATCACTACTTTGGACGACGTGGCTGCTGTTATTCAGGGAAGCCTCGGGATGAGAATCGTGCAGCCCGACGGGACACCACTTGCGGTTGCCGACGTTGACCCGCACGCCATTAGTCGCACTAGCGGGCCGCTGGAAGTGGCCAAGGCGCCCCAAGTGTCACTCCATTCGAATGTCGTCAGTTTCGATTCCAAGGATGCCAGTGTAATCAGGAAGCGCCACAGCTACGTGAGCCACGGTGACATCGGAGACAAGGGTGGATGGAAGGCATACTAGGTAAGTGTTCCATCGTCACGCACAATGCGCGTAGCGGGACTTGACCTCTGATCGATCTGTAGCCGTTCTCTTCAAGGATACGGACCCTTTGGTCATGTTGTGGTCGGTCCGCCTTCGATAAGTAGCAACAATCATGCAATCTATCCCACAGAGAGAAAAAGAAGAGAAAGAAATATGTGGTAGTAACAGATGTACGATTTCCCGTGTACGCGCCTTGTCGAGTCAGATGTTGTGTTGTAACAGTATCGTGTAAAGAATCAATTGGTTTGCGAAATTGAAAGACTTGTATCTGCAATCACTACCTATCCTCGTTATTATAGCGACTTGATGTTAGATGTCTGGAATGCTGGTGCATTGAGTCCCTTACATCCGACGTAAAGAATATGGCTCCGATGAAAAACGAACTTCTTGAAGTTATTCAGTCCATAGAACCTGAGATAGATGCATTGATCTTCGTAACCCCAGCAGACAAGAACCAATGAAGATCGGGTTGACATGTGTACACAGACGATCAACAGACGATGACATCTCACGATGGCTCGCAGTGGGCATCCGACTACAACCACGGCACGGCAGCGTCAATATACGCGGTTCGTGCAGGACGTCGAGCGGAAGGACAGAGCATACCAGAACACACGCCAGTGGTTACCGGTGTCCGCGCCACGCCCTCAGTAGATTCTGCTCGTTGTCAGCCTGGTTGACGGGACGTCCGCGTCAATGTTGGAGAATGGATCTGGACTAGGGTTAGGCAAACGACCTCCCTCGATCGAGATGGGACCCGAGACCCGAGACCTGATTAATCTTGCCACTGGAGTCGGCGGATCGCCTTGTCACGACTCGCGTTGTGCCGCCGTGGATAAATTCTGTGAGGTAGTATGGGTTGCGATATGAGTAGTTAACTCGGCCGTACTTTAACCCAGATTTCTGTGTCACCTGCGGCATCGACAGTGGTCAACAACTGAGTGACGAGCACATACCTGACATTCAGGCGAGAGCATCGCGTGAAAGTGTTGCGTGCGTACAATACAAATGAGAGCTACCGAGCTGTGGATGCTGACAATGAGTTATATAGTACGACGGACGGTGAACAAGCGAGGTGGTTCGTGCGCCCACATGCGTACATCCGTATGGACGTACAGGTAGGGTGTTGTAGGGAAGGCGAGGACGAGGGTAGTAAACGAGGGAAGTAACGACCTACGGCGACCGTCGTACACTCTCGTTGTGCCGAGAGCATACGGCAGTCATCGCACGCCGTCTTGGATGCGGCGAGGGAGGTGAAGCGGACGACTGGGACCAAGGCAGTCACCACACGCCGTCCTCGACGCGTTGAGGTGGTGCGAGAATGAGGGAGGGCGACGGCGAGTGAGGGCGGGACAGGCAGACGGCAGAGCGAAGGGGAACGAGAGGACATTGGCGAGTACGAACGAAGGGCGAACGACGATGTGGCGAGAGAGGGTAAATCGATGTGTTGTAGTACGGGACCCGTCTTCGTCCACCGTGTCGACGATGGACGATCGGAGAGTCGGAGCGTGGCCATCTGCGCCATGATCTTATAACAAGTTCACAAACGTGCGCGCAGTTCTGGGGAGCATGTCGTGAGCGGGAGAAGAGAAGAAAATTCAACAATGGCGAGTGATGATGGCGAGGTGGGGAAGCCAAGTTGGATTTTTGACCTGGCAGTCACACAAGATGGCAAGTAGATCGTGTGTGGGACATACAGTGGTGAAGTGATCGTCTGGAATGCGAGAAGGTGGTCATGGTCAAAGCACACGGCTCAGCGCTCAGCGGTGAAGCAGTGGCACAATTGGGCTTTTCGGGTTTGTATCGTGATAGAGTGCACTTACCACCACGCTGATCAGTGACGACTTCGGATATAGAGAGCATTGGCGTGGGAAGCTTCCGTTTTTGCCTCACTTCTAGAGAAAGGGTCCATTTGGTCGATACGGCTCAGCCATAACCCGGTACCCTAAGCCAACTTTCTCCTCATCTGGCTAGTACTAGTATGGCTTGTTATCCCGCAGGTGATATACTTTCTCTGCCCGCCGTAGTAGTGCGGTCCCGGGACACACACTTCGATTCGCAACTACGCAGCATCCATATCCTTGAAGATGACGCCTGCAATGCCCCTCAGGCTGATGGATTTCTGATTATCTTCAGAATGACCACGTGTGACGAAATCCCTCGGAAGGCAAGTAATATTAATTTCGATCTCTATCTTAATATATACTTATCGCCTTCGATGGCTGCCGTGATCGGATTGGATCATCCCTTTGCGACGTTAGTACATTCAATCGTTGCTATTTACTGACCAAGACCAACGGTTTTCAGACCACTCGTCTGTTTCAAGTCAGCAACCCCGGCGACCGTCACGGAGCAGCACAAGTAACCACTAGTGCAACAGTGCGCCTCCGAGTCAGTGGCGAGGAGGAAGTAAAGCGGGAACGAGGGAAAATGCCAGACCTTTTTTACATCACTGATGAACTCAAACGCACAGCCAGATTCCTGTGGGAAACCGAAAGCGGTGGTACACAGTTTCAATTTCACTGAGCATCAAAATTCTATTCATCGCCATCTGCGCGGAATTCGGTTTGATAGCACGATATAAGTAGTAAGTAAATGAAGATCAGGTTTATCGAGTCTCTCACTGTCACCCTTGTATTTCAGAAGTTGTCGACCGCCGTATTCATACATGTCATCATCTGATATACAGTCGACTATACAACTCCAACTATTTCACAACGCAGCATCAAGTATATTCCGTTACACAAATTATTGGTAGAAGTCTAACTTGCTGGCATGCAGTTTCATGCGTTGCCCTTGTGGCCTATGATTATAGTAAGCAGTCTAACAATCGATCTAGAAGACTCAAACTGAAGGGAATATTGTAACTGCTCTGCCCATAGTCCTCACGTTTCCAAAAGAGGTACATACATGATCTCGTTTCCGAGTCATGACTCAACAGCTGAATAGGTCGAATACA